>JXCR01119772.1:15441-36952 GCA_002079205.1 Phalaenopsis hybrid cultivar | reverse complement strand
AGTGAATTAGCAATTTGTCCCAGTTGATTCTCTATATTTCTAATCGCAACATTTTGAATTTGCAACTAGTTTCCCATTTGCAATACCTCATCTTCTATAGACATCTTCTTGTTGCACCCTAGCATGTGTTGTTTCTCTGTGTGTTTTATGTCAGTTTAAATCCTTGGTACGGTGCCCAAAATTTGACCCATCCCAAAATTACGCATTAACTTTGTTTTAAAAAATATAGTCAATAACTTGACCCAATTTATATTAAGTAGTTAATGTGCAAAACTTAAATGTTATAAAATATAGCAAATAGTTCACACACTATGGGTTCTACGCAAATGCACGTATCACTTCAAGTAATATAGGACTTTCTGATTAAGCCTCAAATATCAATCCCATGAGGAAGCGAGGAAAGATGTCCTTAGTCAAATTCCAGATTTACTACTATTAGTCCTTAGTTTGGAATGTCAATTAAAATGTGTTTTATCTAGCAACTACTCATAAATGCGAATGTTAAATGTAAGGATAATAACTATTCCTAAATGTAAAAATTCATTCTAATGATAACCCTTTCTGGATGAGTTGGTTTGGAGAACATTAAGATGTTACAAACTATCATTCTTATGTAGCGAATTGGATAATGTAAAGGAATGAGATGCATGAAATATTGAATGTGCCAAATATGAACAATTTTAATTCTCTACCCTGATTCAGTGTTGTAGAAAATAATTACCGAATCTTAGGATTAGTCCCTAAATCCGTTACTAGGCTAGGAGGATACTGGTTCCCACTCCAGAGCTCTCACTTCCCTTCCTCTGAAAGTAAACTCACGCTTTAGTTTTTAAATGCTAAGATCAAATTGGTGATTTTTAGTCTATCACCTAGAAATCTCCAATTCTATACCCAACAAAGTATATTTCCCTATTTATTTGAACTTAATCCCATGAACGAAATACTCCTTCACGGACTTAAATGTGATTCTCACTCTATTGTAGAACTCATACTATATTTCTCAGATCATATGTTTCTCAACATATTTTAACAATTCAATTGGTCAGATCGAAAAGTAAATTAAGAGCGGAGTTGAAAACCATCACAATTTATTATTAAAATTTCTATTAGCATGCATCCCAATATCCTAAACATGAATCCTAGTCATTTAAAAAAAAAAGAAAAAGGAAAATAGAGACATAATCTTCTCATGCCACTATTTCTAAAAAAAAAGAGTAAGAGAAACACATCACAAAGCACGAAGATTACACAACAAAAACTTCATTAAATCAAAGAAAATTCACTAGATAAGTGTTTAAAAAAACATAAGATAATGAAGAAAAAAATACTTAGTTTTTTCCTCTTCAAAGAAAGATGAAAATCTCTCCCACAAAGGCTCCTGTTGATCCATGCAATGCTAGAACATTCCCTTACAGATTCTCTCAAAATCCCCTCACCAATCTATCCAAAAAGTAAAATTCTATATTCATACTCCTATTCTAAGATCTCCAAACATTCTCCACAATTTTTCACTCATACACACCTCCTTTTCTGATATAAATGCACTCTATTATAGTGTATGGACGAATTTCTCAAGAGATGCCTCAAGTAACCTTCCAAAAAGCATCTAAATATAATGAATCTTCTAGAAATTCCCCCAGGATCACGTCCAAATCGTCTCAAGCACTATCAACACCATTTGGAGTCATTTTCTACACTCTGGCACTGTTGGCATCAGTTCTGGCACCCACCATGTGCATCTCCACCATTTTGTTTCGTTTGGCTCTGTTTTAGCTCTGTTTCGCTCTGTTTCAGTGCGTTGCGTTCCTAAGAGATAGTCCTACAAAATAAGCATAAAAATAACCTTCCGTTAAAGTGTAATTTCATTCAAAAATGTGTGAGAAGTGTAAAAGAGATTAAGCATAGAAAGACATATCGAAATATGCTAGGACATAATTTTCTTTTTTGCTCTTTTTTGCTCCAAATTGCACCGTTTTTCCTACTTATTCTCCAAAACTTTATTTTCTGTACCTGAAACTGAAAATATATAAAACACCTTCCTTTAAATTGTAGTATCATTAAAAATCGCCAAATATATTCATTAAAAGTATATGAAAAATTGAACTTTTTTTAGGTGTATCACATACTAATATGGTCTAATGAGCCCGCGAGGCAGAATGGTGGAATAAAACAAAAGTCTAAAATATCTGCTACAAATTTTGATGAACAGGTGAAGAATGTTTAAGAAAATCCTCCAGATCTTAAGATAACGAAGGAGGTGACAATTTAAGGGAAAGTTGAAAAGCACTGAGTTGAGATTTTTGAGCTAGCCAGAGAACGTGGTCCAGTCATTAATGATGATGATGAGGATTTTGATTTCAATGATTATCTAGAAGAAAACTTCAAGGATATTCATTTCATTGAGACTAGAGCTGCTTCGTCGTCACGCCATGCCCAACCTCTCGTTGAAGGCAACACCGTGGATGATTTGTTCAGAATTATTTTCTTGAGGAATGAATAGATCAGCCAAATAGAAAAGCAAATGGATGAGATGGCTACGACCAGGGTCACCATGGCTATAGTTAATGGGCCATCCCAGTCATAATAGGTAGCCTCTCCAGGGGTTAACTAGCCTAAGATAATCCATATTACCGATGAACAAAGAGAAGTTGCTTTCGCTAATGGAGAGGATCAGCAAAAGAAAGATTCCTCAACAAATGTCATGCCTGAGAAGGATATCAAACAATTGGTTGAATAACATGTTTAGGAGGCCTTAGCTCAACCTAATAGTGGGCATTGACTTTAAGGGGTAGACCTTACCCGAAGGAGTTTGATGTAGTTCCCTACCCCAAGGATTTTGTGTCACCAAACTTTAAGTTATTCAACGGGACTAAGTATCCCAAACAAAATATAGCACACTTTCGAGCCAGTTGTGGCAATACTAGATGAAATGAAGCCTTACTCTTCCGACAGTTTGTCAGCAGCCTGTCAGGAATTACTTTTGATTGGTATGTCAAGTTACTCAACAGATCAGTGAAGACATTCACTGAGTTAGACCATATGTTCGTAAAGAGATTTTCTGGAGCACAACACCATGTCTCTATTGGAGATCTCATTGGGAAGAAGCGAAGACCTAACGAGATCCTAGTGGATTATATCTTGATGTAGAGAAGCCATAGCATGAAATGTGAACCTCAACTACAGGAACAACATGCAATTGAGATTTTACTCAAAATCATAACTGGGCTAGTAGCTTTCATTCTCAAGGGACTCACCATCAAGTACTTCGAGAAGTTGCTAAGCAAAGCCAATAGTTTACAAGAGAAAGTTAAACATATGGATTCTCAAGAGAAAGCAGAGAAATTCAGGACAACCAGAGCATTCAAGAAGAGGTCCAGGATAGTGGCAACTATCAATAAGGGAAAGCATCCAATAAAGATACAGATAGAACATTCTCTTCAAAGTTCCCAGCAATCATTGCAGCATGCTCAGCAACAAACACAACAGTATGGCCAATCCATCCAACAATCATACCAGGGAGGACCATACCGAGTAGAAGGTAGAACGGGTCTGACTCTTTCAGAGAAAAGAAGAAGAGTGTATTCTTTCAAAGACGAGGTTGTGCCGAAGATGTTCAGAAACTTAATGAAAAAGCCAAAGTTCAAATTGTTGGAACCAAAGGAGCCTTAAGAGGTTGATAAGAAATATAGTCCCAACTTTTGTCCCTACTACAAGATGTTGGGACATATAATAAAAGGCTGCTTTATTTTCAAGGATTGGCTCGAAAGGAAATATAAAGAAGGAAATATAGCAATCTCAAAGGAATATTTGAAAGAGCCTGAAAAAGGTTCTGTAATTATGATTTCAGCCCAGCCAATCATCCCAATAGATTCATATGTAGAAAAAGATGGATGGAGCATAGTTTGGAGCAAGTCATCCAAGAAGATACTCGCTCAGAATCAGATCGCTTTAACTAAGGCAACCGTATAAAGTCTAAGAACTGCTCAACCCAAGTTAGAGATTTCGCCAGAGTAGTCACCGTAACTGGAAGAGAAAGAAGATAGCGACGTCGTGAAGATTGGTAGCGTGGGGGGTAGGATAGGGGCTACCTCTGTTAGATTGGTTGTCTCAGTTTTGAGAAAGAAAATCCTCGAACCGTTGACCATGTATGATTATCTTTTTACCCCACCGTGGTATTATGAATATAATGATTATGATTTTGGTTAAGTTTTGACTATTTCTAATGATAACATAACTGACTTTGTTCAATCTAACTCTGATCTTGATTCACAAACTGATCCTTAAATCGTACTTGACTCTGATAAACCCGTTAATGAGAATGAAGAAGACGTCGACAATACTTGTTACGATAGCATCAGGAGTGAGGAGCCAATCCTCGAGTGCCATGGTGCACTACTTGCCAAAAACTTGGATCTCTCCGATAATGAAGATGGAATACCGTAAATTTTAGGAAGAAAGAATTACATAAGTAAATATAGGGAGCGGGAAAGTATTACCTTCAAGGTAAACTCCAATAGATAAAGGAAAGTAAATATTCATTCAAGTAGAGCTATCTCCACCTCCGCCAGTGGAAGAGCCACATAGCCAAGTAAAAATCAGAGGATTATACAAAGTTGTTTATAATGTGCTAGCTCATCTTAGGTGGTTGTTGGCCAAATTAAGCATTTACAATGCTCTAATCTTGTCAAAGGAGATGAGAGAATCTCTGGTTACAGCTTTGGTCGACCCAAAGATTTGCTTAACTCAATTAGCCAGTACATCGTCGGATGAAGTTTGTTCGTTAAAAGAACAACCAAGGATAACATTTACGGATCAAGACTTGTTGCTCGGTACCACCGAGTATAACGACCACTTTACATCTCCATTAACATCGGCAGATTTGTATTATCTAGAGTCTTGGTAGACCCGGGAGCATCACTAAACTTAATGAGTCTAAGAACGTTGGCTACTCTAAACATTGAGGCTCATAAGCTTACGGTGGATAAAATGATGCTAAGAGGATTCAATCAGAAAGGAGAAAGATCTCTTGGATCAATTACATTATTAATGAAAGCTGGAGAATTAGTAACAACCGCAAAATTCATATCATCGTTGTAGAGACTTCTTTCAATGTTCTACTTGGAAAACCAAATATTCACGAACTTAATACGGTTCCGTCATCCTTACATCAATGCATAAAAAATTTCAAAAAAGGACGAAAACATTGTATTAAAAGATATTTACAACCATTCTCAGTTCATGAAGTAGGCATTAATGAAGACGTTGTCTACTACGCACCTCCAAAGAAAACAGTCTTTTCTCATGACATTGTGACGAATGAAATGCAAGAATCAGAAGGATCAAAAAGAAGAGGCCATTCAAATCCGCTTCAAAGATTTACTATTGTCTCCCCACAGTTAGGTGGTAGAGGTTCTTTTAGCCCATACACCCGAGATCGAGGCCGGGGACGTGGACAAGGAAGAACCGACACAATTATTGAACGGACTAGGCTGACCATCAACATTGACATGGAAGAAAGTTCTGATGAAGGAAGTTCCTAAGAAGAAATGTTGATGATGAAGCTAAAGAAACCTCAATGCGAGATCTCCTTGGAAGACGTTGAAAAAGATGAATATGAGTCGATGTAAGATCGGATCAACCACTATGTGAATGCGATTACCCTTACTCCGATCTATCCTCAAATGGTTGAGGGTCTAAAGGTCAAGGAAGACCATAGTGATGGTTTGAAACTGATCCAGTTTTATCATGCTTCCCCTTCTACTAGTTCTAAAAATCATGTAAATTTAGATGATGATTCTAATGAATTAATGGAATTACCTTTTGGTTGCTTTTCTCCTTGTGTACAAAAATTAACTCAACAAGGATATGTGCCAAAACAAATGCCAAAAGATAAGCTACAACTTTTTCAAAAATTGTGGAATGTTAAAAGACAAACTCCTAATTCAAAATATGGTCCTCGATTTGGTACTTAGGACTAGTTGATGATTCAGAATTTTGCATAATTGTTAGTAATGTATTAGAAGAGGACTTCCTCGGTGTAGAGGATGACACTCAAGAACAGTTAATTGATGATGCTCTGCCAGAATTTGAAGAAGAGATTAAGTCAATGGTTTATGAGTTAAAAGAAGTCGAACTCGAGTTTGAGGAGCAGCCCTGACCAACCTTTATAAGTTCCTTACTCGATGAGAGAGAATCCATAGAGCCGATAAAGTTATTATTGAAATTTAAAAATTGCTTCACATGGAGCTAAGATGAAATTCCAGGGCTATCAGTGGAATTTACAGTGCATAAGCTTGGGGTGGACAAAAATATGACCCCAGTAAAACAAGCTCCCAGAAGAATGCGCCTTGAAATAGAGCAACAAGTCATTGTCGATTTGAAGAAAATAATAGACACTAACATTGCAAGAGAAGAGCAATACCCCACATGGTTAGCCAATATTGTATCAGTTAAGAAGAAAAATGGAGAAATTTGTGTATGTGTCAATTTCAGAGATCTAAATAACGCATGTCCAAAAGATGAGTTTCCACTGCTGATACAAGAGTTAATGGTAGACTTTGCTTCGACACAGAAGATCTTCTTCTTCAAGGATGGATCTTCAGGATATAATCAGATAAAGATGGCTCCAGAAGATGCAGTACTTATAGCATTCAGAATACAGATTGGGATTTTTTGCTACAAAGTGATGTCATTTGGATTAAAGAATGCTAGAGAGACATATCAACAAGAAAAGATGAAAATCATTGATGACCCCATTCACAACCAAGTGGAGTTCTATTTGGATGATTTAGTCATCAAAAGTAAACAGAAATTAGACCATTTGTATGATTTGAGGATCTTGTTCGAACGATTACGACAAAATAATCTTAAGATAAATCTCTTAAAGTGTGCCTTTGGCATTACCTCTGAGAAAAATCTAGGGTTTGTTGTTCGTCATCGGGGAATCGAGATCGACCCGGATATAATTAAAGCTATCTTGGAAATGCTCCTACGAAAACTTTGAAACAACTACGTTCATGTCAAGGAAAGTTGACATATTTGAGATGTTTTATGTCTAATCACTGAGGTAGGTGTCAGCCCTTTTCAACATTAATTAAAAAGGATGCCAAATTCATTTGTGAAGAGAAATACCAGCGAGCCTTCAAAGATGTTAAACAATACTTGACGACACCTCCTGTTTTGGCAGCCCCTATCCTTTGAAAACTGTTGATACTTTATACTGCGACCGTAAATGACTCTCTCGGAGCCCTATTAGCCTAAGTCAGTGATGAGGGTAAGGAAAATGCGCTATACTACTTGAGTAGTCGTCTAATACCCATAGAAGTAAAGCATTCACCTATCGAGAAGCATTGCCTAGCTTTAGTTTTTGTCGCCCAAAAACTTAGGCATTACATGTTTTCTCATAAGATTACCCTCATTTTGAAAGTTAATCCATTGTAATATTTTATGACCCGACCAACACTCTTTGGACGTCTAGCAAGATGGTGGATGATTTTATTGCAATTCGATAAAACTTTTGTTCCTCTCCAAGCAATCAAGAGACAGATTTTAGCAGATTTTCTCAATGCACACGCACTTCCAGCTGGGTCCCCACTCGATGATGAACTATCAGATGAGCAGATACTATAAATAGAACCCTCCAATGTCAGGCATTGGGAAATGTAATTTGATGAAGCTTTTTCAACCAGGAAGGATAAAGGATCCAAAATAGTTAAACTAGACAAAGCAGAGATTGGTTTGTTTTTCATCACACCAGATAAAGGTAACAGAGCCGTATACAAATAATGAAGCAGAATATGAAGCGTTAATCACCAGGTTGGAATTTGTAATCTCAATGGATATAACAGATATTGTCATCTATGGTGACTCAACTTATCATTCAATAAGTTTCAAGGTTAGGAGAATACCATCAGTACGCGATGAAGCTGTTAGAGCAGATCCCTAATGTAACTCTATATAGGATTCCTCAGGAAGATAATGCCAATGCCGACGCTCTAGTAAAACTTGCTAAGGAATTGACATGTCCCGCAGAAGATTCCATTGATATTACAGTACAAGAAAAGTGGGCCTTATCTAGAATTGGCCTCAATAATCTGCACAAGCTTGAAAAAGAAGAAGGAATGATGATTGCAATTGATGAAATCAATGAACAATGGCGTAAGCCATTAATAAAATTTTTGTAAACTGGAAAGTTGCCGGAGGACAAATCTGAGGCATAACACATAACAAGAAGAGTTGTGTCGTATGCTCTAGTTAGAGATGTTCTCTACAAGTGGTCATTTGATCAGATGTTGTTGCAATTTTTTAGCAGAGCAGAATGACAAAATATTGTCAAAAAAGTACATGTTGGATTCTGTGGTGCTCACCAGTCAAGGTCAAAGATGAAGACGAAGATTAAAAGACTCGGATATTATTGGCCAGCAATGATATTCGATTGTATGGATACGGATAGAAGATGTCACCTTTGCCAAGTGCATGAGTTGGTCTAACACCAACCTCTGAATGTGCTAGACCCAACTGACTTCTTGTGGCCATCCAAGTGTTGGGGCATGAGCATAATAGGTCTGATAGATCCTCCATTCTCTAAGGGAAATAGATTCATTTTCGCCGCTACAAATTACTTTTCTGAATGGTTAGAGGTAGTGTCTTTACGAGAGGTTACAGAACAACATGTTCTGCAATTCCTCAAGACCAATATAGTCTATCGATTTGGTGTTCCATGCAGAGTAATTTTTGACAATGGGATAGCCTTTAAAAGCACAAAGATCAACAATTATGTTAAACGACATGAGATTGATTGGAGGTACTCAAAAAATTACTATCCAAGTGCAAATGGATTGGCTGAAGCCTTCAACAAAACACTGGTATAAATTTGAAAGAAGAAATTGGACGAAAATAAGATAGATTCACATAACAGACTACTAGAATCATTATGAGCCTACCGGACGACGTTCAGAACTCCCACTCAATATACACCCTATGCGCTTGTGTACAGGTGTGAGGTCGTATTACCGTTAGAAGTTCAGACACAATCTCTCAGAGTTGTCGTTGCCAACCAGATCATAAACGAAGAAAGTGCAAAACTCATACTTGAATAAATGGAAAGTCTTCAGAGAAAACAACTAAAAGCACAACAACACTAGGGGCTCTACCAAGCAAGGATGGTGCAGGTTCATGACAAATTGGTCCGCCCAAGGACGTTTAAAGTTGGTGATCTAGTCCTCGTTCTCAAAAGACCTATTCTTATAGACTGTAAAATAGTTGGACAATTTGAACGAACTTAGGAGGGACTATTTGTCATAGAATAAATTTACTCACGAGGATCTTACTAACTAGTGGATTTTCGAGACGAAAGACCTATACTGGTAGTTAACGGTCGCTACTTGAAGATATACTACCCGACATGATGCCGCTCGAAATCAACATTTGCTTTTAAATATTTTGATAGTTTTGTGGTTATTTATTTGGCCAAATGTCTGTGACTGGGTCCAAAATTTTGTAATAAATTAACCTCAACAAAATAAATTTTTTTTGAAATTGTTCATTTTGATTTTCTATTTCTAATTTCTAAATCTAATTAAAATTTAATAAAATTGAATAAATAAAATTTCCAAATTATCAAAATTGTTGATGCTTCATTTTTGTTCTTGTTCATGCTAGATGTCAGTACACAGATGTTTTTTTGTCTTCTACAGAAGAAATGTTAGAATGTAAGCTGAAATTTTCCTTCAAAGATGGCTTAAATCTCGCACTAAATAAGGAAAGGGTCTCTCAGGGTGGTGTCATAGACCTTGATTTTGACTTTGTTTAGGTTGATGTAAATTATGAAAGTCCCCTGATGGACTTTGTCAGTCGGTGAGAAAAAGAAGGATTACTATCTCTAATAAAATTGGAGCAGAAGACAATTCCTTGAGGAAGAGGAAAAAGATGATCACTCAACAATATCCAATGGAAGGGGCCAATCGTCTATAGTCCCTAATAACTGCATGGACGGGGGATTTAATAAGTGTCGATGAAGATAGAGTGCCTGATGCACCACTTCAAAGAACGCAGCGTCGCAACACCAACCGATGTAAAAACAAAACCTTTCTACGGGAGGAAAGGAGACAACAGAGAGAGGAACCCAAATTACTTTCCTCAATTCCTAAGGGGAGGATTTATGAAACACTTATAAAATAAATCTCTTCTAGTCTACTAGGTACAGAAGATGAGCTGGAGCCGGCCGCAGAGCTGATGTAGACAGAGATATCCCATGAGTCCTATAGGGGTTGCCCAATGTGTAATGCAAAGCTGCCCACAGAAGCATCTACCGGACGAGCATTTGTAGAATACCCATAATGCAATGTTCTACACTTGGATTACTACAGTTCAGTGCAATAATTCACAATAGTTAGAGTGGGAGGTCATGAGGCAGCACATACAGACGTTGAGTCATATATTCCACTACTTGCAGATACGGAGAAGACACTGGTCGTTGAAGAGGTTGAGACAAGAAGGCCAATACCGCCTCAACAATTTGATGATATTCCTATTGCTGACATGGAGAGAATGTGAAGAGTAAAGCAAAGAGAATTTGAATTCTATGAAGATGTCCGAGGCAAAGTCATCAATATATTGCAAGGCTTGGCGCTTTATACTGGAGTCTTCTCAGGGAACGATGAGAAGAGGATTTTGGACTGTGTATTTGATCCACAAGCCAGAGGCCGAGCTATTCTACTGTGACCAAGAACATATGCGGAGCGGCAAAAGTGGATGCACGGAAAAGGTAGGATAACCATTTAGTGAGGTTGTTCTACAATTTCATTGAGGACAGACAAGGGAACCCCCTTGGTATCTTAAGATACGATGAGGTGGATCCGATGCCTTATGTGATAAAGAGAATGGTCAGGTGTGTGTTTAATCAAGCCGAGAAGTAGGGACTCTCGCTGGGGATCGGAGAGCAAACTTTGAGTTATGAAATTTTAAAGATTTCCCAAAGGATGGGAGTCAAAATGTAAGTGTTGACCCCGAGGTAGGAGTTGAGATTCAAATATCGACACAAAAAGTGAGAGAGAGAGAGAGAGAGAGTCGGAATGTAAGGACCGACCTCAAATGTAATGAATCAAAAATGTAGGACTGATTCAGAAATGAGAATTGAAATATAAGTCAATTCAGGAATGAGAATTGAAATGTAGGTCAATTCTCAAAAGAGAGTGTCGAAATATAAGGACCGACCTCAAAAGTAATGACAGAAATTTAGGACTGATTCAGATATGAGAATTGAAATGTAGGTCAATTCTCAAAAGAAGGTGTCGGAATATAAGGACTGACCTTAAATGTAAAGAATCAGAAATTTAGGACTGGTTCGGAAATGAGAATTGAAATGTAGGTTAATTCTCAAAAGAAGGTGTCGGAATATAAGGACCGACCTCAAAAGTAATGAATCAGAAATGTTGGACTGATTCAGAAATGAGAATTGAAATGTAGGTTAATTCTCAAAAGAAGGTGTCGGAATGTAAGGACCGACCTCAAATGCAAGGAATCAAAAATTTAGGACTGATTCGGAAATGAGAATTGAAATGTAGGTCAATTCTCAAAAGAAGGTGTCGGAATATAAGGACCGACCTCAAATATAATGAATCAGAAATGTAGGACTAATTCAAAAATGAGAAATGAAATGTAGGTCAATTCTCAAAAGAAGATGTCGGAATATAAGGTCCGGCCTCGAATGCAAAGAATCAGAAATTTAGGACTGATTCAGAAATGAGAATTGAAATGTAAGATTGATTCAGGAATGAGATTTGAAATGTAAGTATCAACCCAAAGATGGGAGAATTGAAATTTAAGTATCAATTCAGAGATATGAGAATCAGGATTTAGGTACTGATTCAAAAATGAGAATTGAAATTTAGGTGTTAATCTCAAGGAGAGAGTCAAAATTTAGGTATCGACCTCAAAAGATGAGAATCAGAATTTAGGTACTGATTCAAAAATGTGAGAATTGAAATTTTCAAAAGCCTCTGGTGTCGAATTTATGGTAGTGTGTCATGTGGAAAGGTTGATCTTGAAGAAGATTTGTAGAGCTTCGTGGAGTTTTGTGCAGAATGCAAAATTCCGCGAGGATGTGTAGACAGTTAGTGTAGACAATGATGGTTGTGCCGCACGCACAAAGAGTTGGAAATTTTGAAAACGGAAGTATCCACTCAACAGGTTTGTTTTATTTTCCTGTGGTGTTTATGACAATTTAATTTCTCAAAATTTGTTTTTTTAAAGTTTTAATTTCAATTGGTTGATTTTCAAAAGAAATTTTATTTTTTATTTATTACAATTATCTTTTATTTGTGTTTTATTTATTATTGAAAATTTTTCGTTTCGTTCTTTGTTCACTTGAACTCTGAACCATTGCATGGTTCGTAGCTTTCATCCATCGCACAAAAAGGCAATTGACAAAAAGGCACAACTTGAGAGAAATTTCCATTAATCTGCTTCAATAAAGATGCTACAGATCAAACATAGGCTAATACCTCCAAGAGAGTACATCATGTAATACATGTTGAAACGTATTGAGAGTCTTTTCAAGATATGAGTACATCATAGACTGATTACATCAAATATATGTCATGCTTGTTAAAAGAAAGCAAGTAAGTCCTCTATGCTTGGCATATCGAGCTCTTGATCAAGCAGACCTTCTGAGTCATGCTCCAGGATAAGAGTTCCCTTTGCATGTATTAAGAGGTACAACCTTCTCATAGCTCGTAAGGAAACAGTTCCTCCAACTCCGGGACTTGCTGGAATCCATATGGTATCTTACTGTCATCCATCCTGTGGAAGGTCACGGACACCCTACGGTGCCGTACTCCTGGTATGCGGTGTTTGGCCACGTCTGCACCGTTGCCCTTGAGAACAAGTACTGAACCAACTGGTAGAGGAATTTCCACAACTCCTCTGAATTCACCAGGACCGATTACATCAATTTCTTTTCCAAACAAAATATTGCTCTTACTCATGAATGAGACCGTGCAGAAAGGCCTCACAAAGTCTTGATGGTCATTGTGCGGGGGAATGCAGTCACCCTCTTCATAAATGTTGATGATGCAACTGTTAGGAATGCAAGTGGCTGGTGGGATATTCCACTTGACCATTCTCTTTATCATCCACTTTATCATCGGTGGTAACGGATCCACCTTGTCGTATCTGAGAACCCCAGGCGGATTCCCCTGTTGTCGTTTGTAAAATTGTAGCAACATCCGCACTGGATGGTGATTCTTCCCTTTCCTCGCATTCATTTCTTCGGCTCAGAATATGTTCTTTCCATGAGAAGGCCTACTCGACCTCTATCTCTCAAATTGAAGATGCAGTCCAGGATGCTTCTTTCATCAGTTTTAGAGAAAACTCTGGTATATAACTCCAAGCCTTCCAATATGTTGGTAAACTTTCCTTGAACCTCTTCATAGATTTCAAATTCTCTTTTGTTTACCTTGCTTATTTTGTAATATTTTACCATACCGGGAGCTAGCAGCTGTCTAGGATTTTCCTTCATCCGGGCCTCGGTGGGAATCCAAACCGGTGCTGGCCGATTCGGGATATGAGATTCCACCTCAAGCGGGATGTATGATCCTGGGCTCCATGATGCGCACTGGTCCGCCTCCAGTGGGGCATACGGTTCATTTGCCACAAAATCTGGAGTTTGAGACTCGTTGGTTCTTGCAGTGTATTCTTCTAAGGTACTGAAATGTTGTAGATGTAGAACATTGCAATCCAAGCTTTCTACAAATGCGCCCGTAACTGATGTCCTGGCTGGTACCTCAACGTTGCATGTTGGGCAACCTCTGCACAAGATATCTGGGACCGAGTGTACATCTGATCCTATCACAAATCTTGACTCTTCGTCTGTGGTGAGCAGGCTGACAGAAGTCTCTCTCAGATCTTGATCGTAGATATGTCCCTCAGGAATGGGGGTAAGAAAACCGCTTACGTTTCTTTGGCGCTTGCGCTCCTATCGCAGAAAGGCTCTCTGTTTCTTCCAGCTTGCGTTTCTGCGTTGTGTTCTGCGGAGTGGGGTATTTGGTAGTTGTTCACTGTGGGCAGCTATTAAGCCCCTTGCTGGAGTAGCTATCTTGGAGGGCAGTCGGTTGGGCCCCTCCATCAATCACTGTGGGCAGCTATTAAGCCCCTTGCTGGAGTAGCTATCATGGAGGGCAGTCGGCTGGGCCCCTCCATTGGATCTTGTTCTTTATCACATTTTTACCCTTACGTGACACGTCGTCTTGAGTGGTCACCCTCAACAGTGAGGGTAATCCCTTCTTTTCTTCATTTCTGACTATGTCCATTAGACCGTCATAGTCCTTATCAATCTGGTTGAAATCTATATCGAAATCTATGACACCTCCTTGTGGCGCCATCTCTTCATTTAGTGTGAGGTTCCAGCCATCCTGGAAGGCAAAGATCAGCCTCTGTCCTGACATTTTTTCTGCAACGACAGAAAGAAACGTCAGTGGGCTAAGTTTGGCATGAACAAGAACAAAACAGAGTATCCATTAAAGTAAATTTTAGTTTGTTTTGGTGAAAAGGATTACTCATTTATGTGTCAGTTTTGTTTTAATTTAATGGAATTTTTAAATCCAAAAGTAGAAAAGAGAATTTGGTAAAAGCTAAAAACATTTTTGTGGAACATTATACTCAAAAGTGGAAAGGAGAAAATTTGAAGTTTAAAATATTTTTTCAAAATTTTCATTATATATGAGATTAATTACAAAATTTGGACCCGGTCATAGACATATGGCCATATAGATAACTCTAAAAATAATCAAGGTTTCAAAGTTTCAAAGCAAGCAAAGGCAAGCGGAGGCAGGCGACATCAGGCTGCATAATAGGTTTTCAGGTAATGTCCATTTATTGGTAACATGGGTCTTTCGCCCTGGAAGTCCACTAACTGGTAGGCTCCTCGTATAAACCTTCTCAACGACAAATGGTCCCTCCCAAGTTGGCTCGAATTTGCCACCTATTTTCCGGCGAGCGAGAATAGGTCTTTTGAGCACTAGTACGAGGTCACCAATTTTGAATGTCCTTGGGCGGACCAATTTGTCATGGGCTTGTATCATCTTTGCCTGGTAGAGCTTCAAATGTTGTTGTGCTTCCAATCATTTTCCCTCGAGACTCTCCAGTTCTTCAAGCCTTAGTTTTGTACTTTCTTCCGTTGTGAGTTGGTTGGCAATGGCGATTCTGAGAGATGGTGTCTGGATCTCTAGCGGTAGCACGGCCTCGGTCCCGTACACGAGCATATAAGGTGTACACTGAGTGGGAGTCCTGAAAGTTGTCCGGTAGGGCCATAAGGCATTTTGTTATGCCAATCCCTTTTATTTTCATCCAGTGTTTTCTTCAAAATCTGTACCAGTGTTTTGTTGTATGCTTCAGCCAAACCATTTGCTCTGGGATAGTAAATTGTAGAGTATATCCAATCTATCCCATGTCTTCTTACAAAATTGTTGATCTTTTTGCTTTTTAAAGCTGTCTCATTGTCAGAGATTATTCTTCGAGGTACTCCGAAACGGTAGATGATTTGGCTTTTAAAAAAAAGAAGGACGTGCTGTGCCGTAACCTCACGTAATGGTACTGCTTCTGCCCATTTGGAGAAGTAATCTGTAGCGGCATGTATGAATCTGTGTCCTTTAGAAGATGGAGGGTTTATTGGAACTATTATATCTGTGCCCCAACACTCGAATTGCCACGAGGCAATAGTTGGGGGTAGCACATTTGGAGGTTGGTGTAATACCACCCCATGTACCTGGCATTGGTGACATCTTTGTAACACATTCGGAGGCTGGTGTAAGACCACCCCATGCACCTGGCATTGGTGACATCTTCTGCATCGAATGGCCACGAGGCAACAGTTGGGTGTAGCACATTCGGAGGTTGGTGTAAGATCACCCCATGCACTTGGCATTGGTGACATCTTCTGGCTGTATCCATGCAATCGGCATTATTGCTGGCCAATAATATCCGAGTCTTTTAATCTTCATTTTCATTTTTGGTCCCGACTGGTGAGCGCCTCATAATCCGGCATGTACTTCTTTGACAATATTCTGTGCCTCGGCTCTGCATAAACACCGTAGCCACAATCGGTCAAACGATCTTCTGTAGAGAACATTTCCCTCCAAGGCGTAAGACATGTCCCTTCTTGTGATGTGGTGTGCCTCAGACTTGTCTTCTGGCAGCTTTCCAGTATGCAAATATTCTATTAATGGCTTGCGCTAATCTTCGTTAATGCTTGCAACTGCATTTACGCTTTCTTCTTTTCCAAGCTTGTGTAGAGTTTCGAAATCGCTTCGAGACAAGACTCGTCTTCCTTGCACTGTGACTTCAATGGAATCCTCCGGGGGACACACAATTTCCTTAGCGAGTTTTGCTAAAGCGTCGACATGAGCATTATCTCCCCGAGGAGTCCGGTAGAAAGTCACCTCAGAAACCTGCTTCAGGAGCTTCATTGCGTACAGATGGTATTCTGCTAATCTTGGTTTTAGAGTTTTGTACAGGAGCTTCATTGTGTACTGATGGTATTCTGCTAGTCTTGGTTTCAGAATTCTGTATTGTCCAGCTTGCTGGATGACAAGTTGAGAGTCACCATAAATGGCAATGTTCGTTATATCCATCGAAATTGTTGGATGACAAGTTGAGAGTCACCATAAATGGCAATGTTCGTTATATCCATTGAAATTGCCAATGCCGTTGAGAGTCACCATAAATGGCAATGTTCGTTATATCCATTGAAATCGCCAATTCCAATCCGGTCAATCGTTATATCCATCGAAATTGCCAATTCTATCCGGTGATTAAGGCTTCATATTCTGCTTCATTAGGCTCCGTCAGGTGGTACAAAAACCTCAACATACCCTTATCCGGCGTGATAAAGATCAAACCAATCCCTGCCTTGTCTGGTATAACTGTGTCTGATCCCTTGTCTTTCTTCGCTGATGAAGCAACATCGAAGTACATTTCCCAACGCTGCGCACTAGAAAATTCTATTTGTAGTATCTGCTTGTCTGGTAACTCGTCGTTGAGAGAGGACATAGCTGGCAGTGGGTGTGCAGCGAGAAAGTCTGCTAAAATCTGTCCCTTGATAGCACGGAGAGGCATAAAAGTTATATCAAATTGCAATAAGATCATTGACCATCTCGCTAAATGTCCGGAGAGTGTTGGTCGGGTCATCAGAAATTGCAATGGATTAAATTTCGGGTAATCTTATGAGAAAGCATGTAATGTCTAAGCTTTTGAGCGGCAAAAATTAATGTCAGACAATGCTTCTCAATAGGTGGATACCATACCTCCGTCGATATTAGACGAAACTCAAGTAGTAGGGAGCATTTTCTTTTCCCTCCTCATTGACTTGGGCTAAGAGGGCTCCAAGAGAGTCATCCAAAGGCGCGATATAAAGTATCAACGGTTTCCCTGGGATAGGGGCTGCCAAAACAGGAGGTGTCATTAAATATTGTTTAACGTCCACAAAGGCCCGCTGGCATTTTTCTTCTCAGATAAATTTTGCGTCCTTCTTAATTAATGCCGAGAAAGGCTGACGCCTACCTGAGAGATTATAAATAAAGCATCTCAGATATGCTAACTTCCCAAAAAGGAACGTAGCTGTTTCAAGATTTTAGGGGGAGGCATTTCCAAGATAGCTTTAATCTTATCCAGAACGTAACTGCTTCAAGGTTTTAGGGGGAGGCATTTCCAAGATAGCTTTAATCTTATCTGGGTCGATCACGATTCCCCGATGACGGACAACAAATCCTAGAAATTTCCCAGAGGTGACACCGAAAGCGCACTTTAAGGGATTCATTTTAAGGTCATATCGTCGTAGCCGTTCAAACAAAATCCCAAAAGCGCACAAATGGTCTATTTTCTGTTTACTTTTGATGACCAGATCATCCACGTAGCATTCTACTTGATTGTGAACGAGGTCGTCAAAAATCTTCGTCATTGCACGCTGATATGTTGCTCTGACTATCTTTAGGCCGAACGGTATCACTGTATAGCAGAAGATTCCAATCGGTGTTCTGAAGGTTGTAAGTACTGCATCCTCGAGAGCCATCTTGATTTGGTTATACCCCGACGATCCATCCATGAAGGAGAAAATCTCATGTGTTGAAGCGATATCCACTATCATTTCTAGTATAGATAGTAGAAACTCGTCTTATGGACATGCCTTGTTCAAATCTCTGAAGTCGATGCAAACACAAATATGTCCATTTTTCTTTTTAACTGGTACAATATTGGCTAACCATGTGGGGTACTGCTCTTCTTTAATGAAGTTGGCGTCTATCAATTTCTTTACCTTGGTGATGACTTATTGTTCTATTTCGATGTGCATTCTCTTGGGAGCTTGTTTTACTGGGGTTACATTCTTGTCCACCCCAAGTTTATGGACTCCAACCTCTGCGGACAACCGTGGCATTTCATCGTAGCTCCATGCGAAGCAATCTTTGAACTCTGCTAGTAGTTTGACCAGTTTTGCAGACTCTTTGTCAATAAGTAGAGAACTTATAAATGTAGGTCGGGGTCGCTCTTCAGTGCCGAGCTTAATCTCTTTCAATTCATCGATAGTGGATTTAATTTCTTCCTCAAATTCTAGTGCGGAGCATCTTCTATTGGTTCATCAGTAGAGTCATCCTCTATATCGAGAAAATACTCTTTTGACTCACTAGTAACAACCATGCAAAATTCAGAATCATCGACTGGTCCAACTGTACCAAATTCGAGATCTTCTTTTGAATTGGAAGCTCGTCTTTTAGTATTCCACAATTTTTCAAAGAGTTGAAATTTATCTTTTGGCATTTATTTTAGTAAATGTCCCTATTGAATTAACTTTTGAACACAAGGCGAGAAGTAACCAAATGACAATTCCTTTAATTCATTAGAAACAACATCCAAATTTACATGTTTTTCAAGATTACCAAAAGGCAGTTCCACTAATTCATTAGAATCAACATCCAAATTTACATGTTTTTCAAGCTCAATAGAGGTAGAAGCACGGTAAAATTTGATCGGCTTTGAACCAACACTACGGACTTCCTTGACCCCTAGAGGTAGAAGCATGGTAAAATTTGATCGACTTTACCCAACACTACGGACTTCCTTGACCTCCAAACTCTCGACCTTTTGAGGGAGAATCGGAGTGAGGCTCATAGTATCCACATAGTGGTTTATCTGATCATACATTATTTCATATTCATTCCTTTCTGTATCTTCTAGGGATATCTCGTACTGAGGTTTCTTCTGTTTTGTCATCATTATTTCATCTTCAGAACTGTCTTCATCAGCAATGTTGATAGTTGACTTAGTCCGTTCAACAATGAAATTGATCTTTCCTCGTCCGCGTCCCCGGCCTCGACCTCGAGTGCGTGAACTAGAAGAACCTCCACCAACTCGATGTAGGGGAGTGGTAGAAGGTTATTGAAGCAGAGTTGTATGGCCTTCTTTTTGTGATCCTTCTGAATCTTTATCTTTGTGTGTCAAAATTTCGCGTGAGAAGACAGTCTTTTTTGGAGGCGCGTAATAGCCAGCTTCTTCATGGATACCAACTTCATGCACTGAAAATGGTTGTTGGTCTCCTTTGATGCAATTTTCTTGACCATCTTTTCGGTATTTAATGCACTGATGTATGGATGATGGGACCATATTTTGCTTNCACAAATCTGCCAATGTTGACGGAGATGTAGAGCGGACGGTCGTGGTCGGCGGTACCGAGCAGCAAGTCTTCGTCTGTAAAGGTTACCCCTGACTGTTCTCTCAGTGAGCAAACTTCATCTGAGGATTTGCTAGCCAACTGAGCTAAGCAAATTTCTGAATCAAGCAAAGCTGTAACCAGAGACCTTTGACAGGATCAGAGCGTCGTAGATGCTTAGTCGAGCAGGCAACTTCCTAAGATGAGCTATCTATCAGAGCGTCGTAGATGCTTAGTCGGGCAGGCAACTTCCTAAGATGAGCTAGCACGTTGTAATATACTTTGTATGATCCTCCAATTTTGTCTTGGTTATGTGGTTCTTCCACTGGCGGAAGCGGGGGTATCTCTTCTCGAGTTATTATCTGTTTTCCTTTGTTTGTTGGAGCTGTTCTTGCTGGTAACACTTTCCCCCTCCTCAAGTTGACTTCTGTGATTTCTTCTTTTTGAGATGTCATTGTTAAATTTTCTGGTGTCTTTTCCTCTTCGTCGGTGAGATCTAAGTTGATGGTGAGCACGCTCGAGAGTTGGCTCTTTGTTATCAATGCTGTCGTAAGCAATATCGTTGATGTCTTCTTTAGACTTGACAACAAGTTCATCAGACTCAAGTACGATTTGAGGATCATTTTGGGGATCGAGATCGCAACTAGCTTGGTTATAATCAGTCACGTTATTATCGAAAATAGTCAAAATGTAGCCGAAATCACAACCATTATAATCATAAGACTCCGGAGGAACAAAAAGATAATCATACAAAGTCAAGGGTTCGAGGACTTTCTTCCCCGAATCCGAGACAACCAATCTAGTAGAGACAGCCCCTGTCCTACCCCCCGTGCTATCGATCTTGGCAGTGGCGCTCTTCTTTTTCTTGTTCATTGTCCTAGACGATGACGGATTTTCTAGTGAAATCTTCATCTCGGGCTCGGTATGCTGCAGACTCTGAATGGAGGCTTGTTTTGATGCTGACTGTAGCTTGCTCAGTATCTTCTTGGATAATCTGCTCCATACTTCATTCCATCCTTTTTTGTTATTTGTAGAAGCTTGCTTCGATGAATCCTGTATCCGATAGAGGACCCTCTTGAGTTTATCCCAAGCTGTACTCCATCCATCTGTTCCGATATATGGATCAATTGAGGAGATTGGTTCAGTTCAAACCATGTTTATGGAACCTTTTTCAGGTTCTCTCAAATATTCATTTGGGATTGTTATATTCTCTTCCTTGAGGTTCTTCTCGAGCCAGTCTTTAAAGACAAAACAGTTGTCTATAGTGTGCCCAAGCAACCGGTGGTACGGGCAATAATTTGGTTCATTCTTCTTATCCACCTCTTCGGGTTTCTTTGGATCAGGCATTTTGAATTCTAGTTTCTTCATCAAGCTTTTGAATATTTTAGGTACGACCTCATCCTTTCTGTTGCTCTAGTAGGGATATTCTTTTACTCGTTGTTCGAGGTGATCCCTCCTGAGACGGCTGTTGGCTGGATTGACTGCTCTGTTTCTGAGGGTACTGCGACGAAGACTGACGATGCTCTTCTGCATATATCTTTATCGGCTGCCTTCCTTTGTCGACAGTTGTGACTACCCCTGATTTCTTTTCGAATACTCTTGTTACCTTAGCCCTTTCATGTGGCTCCATGTGCTTCATTTCTTCTTGCAGGCTGCTGGCTTTACTGAGTAGCTTCTCGAAGGATTTGATGGTGAGTCCATTAAGCATGAAAGCTACTGGCCCATGAATGCTTTTGAGTAGAATCTCAATCGCTTGATGTTCCTGTAGCTGAGGTTCACATTTCATGCTAAGGTTTCTCCACCTCAAAATATAGT
>JXCR01119765.1:11957-25437 GCA_002079205.1 Phalaenopsis hybrid cultivar | reverse complement strand
ACTGATGCACCACAAATAATATAAATAACCATGACATTTCTATAAATTTGAATCCAAAACATACTGAAAACACGCTCAGTACACCAATCTCATCTTGCATATTTATAAAAGGCTATAAGAGGGGATGAAACTTTTTTCAAGTTTTACCCCAACCAACTACCTATAAAGCTAATACCAGCCTTAAAAAGTGGCATAAAATTTAGTTTTCTGATTTTATCCGTACAAACTATACTGGTGCTATGGTAAGCCTATATCCAAACTACTAACAACCAATGCGGAGGATATTGAAAGAAAATCTTATTTTTCTTTAAGTAAAAACTTACAAGATGACAGTAGACCAAAAAAGAGGCAAACTTATAATAAATTCTTATAATAAATTCTTACTACAAAACTCGAGATGCTACTAAATCGACTGCCCAACACATAACAAAACAATTTTATTTATAATAGCAAAAGTAGACTGAATCCAAGCAAAACTTAATCAGCAACGCTATAGTACAGACACAAAAAATCTATTTTTTTAAAGCATTGCTTTTGCCTTAAAGAAGTTTCTTTTATAGTTCCCACTTAAGATTTTGTTAAATTAGTGGGAATATGGGACCCAATTGTCTACAAAAATCATGTGACTACTGTCATTTAGCTCAGTTTGATTGCAACGTTTTTTGCACCTTAGCCCATCCTTTTGCCAATGTCTCACTATCTATTGATGTGTTGTGTCTTGAGACATCTAATCACCATGCTTAAGGATTGGAGCAGGTGTTGAAAATAGCTCCAAAACTTGTTTCTAGTACTCTCGAAATAACATCAGCTTCATTATTATGAACCTTTATGTGGTTATTTCCTCTCATTTAACCACAAATACCCTCGAAGGAAAATTCAAAATTGCCCAATGTCTTATTGATCATCATTGCCTTACTAGAACTGATAACACATTTTATGTGGGTTAAATTATCATCCACATCGATTATTATCCACCATTTTACCGAAAATTATATTTTGATTGCATAGACAAATTATGAGCTTCAATACAAAGTCTTGGATTCTTTGTAGTCTGTCATAAAGTATAGTCGTTTTGACTACTAAATCTTAAGAAGAAATAGCTACATAATTGAGAGATCATAAAAATCTCTATAATTAGGTGAGCTCTAGAATTTTATGCTAACTAGTTGTGAGAGATTAATGTCTTCTGAAGTAAATGCTAGAGTCCTCTTAGATTAGAAATCACTGACTAACTATTATATTTCATAAAGGATGATGTTGCTAGCTATATTTTATTGCATAATTAATTAGATCCAAAGATTATGACTTGTCACATTTGACAAGACCTGATACAAGTAGTAACCCCAAATTGTTGACTAACAAGTTTTTTTAATCTATAAGTTAATGTTAAAATATAAAACTTCATATGAAGCATTAATCTATTGTTATTATAAGTACTCATGAAAAATCAACAATTCCTACCAAAAAATAAAGAAATTCTAAAGAAAATATTCTAAATAGAAGCATCTGTAATAGAAACGAAAAAAAAAAATAGTAGAATCCCTTCTGTCTCTTGGTTTGTTTATAAATACACCCATCTACAACTTATTATGATGCCTAGGAAACGACATACTATTAAGGATGATGTTATTGAATCAGCGTATTCTACCCCTCAGCCTCTGACAGTTGAGAGAGATGATAAATCTAGTAATCTTGAAATGGTTGCCTCCAATAAAATTAGTACCAGTGCTCATATATTAAAAGAATTAGTTACTGTGAAAAAATAATTTACCAATTGTAATCCTAAAATAATATGTACTCATCATTTTAAACTTGAAAAGAAGCTCGATCATCTTGCTATTATTTTAAAATGATCCAAGACGAACATCAACAAAAAAACTTTCAAGATCTCTTAAACAAATTTGGAGGAACTAATCAATAAACCTAAGATTAGGAAATCCTATCTAAAGAAAGTTCGGATGAAATTTAAGAATTGCAAAAATTGAAGAGCAATTTGCTTCACTTCAACTAGAAGAAAACGAACAACAAAATGGATTTTAACAAAATTAATTATCATCAGTTTCAAAGGGTAGATATCACTACTCTCACCCTATGCCTGTGGGCATTTTTTATTAAGAACACTTGAGAATTTTCAATATGATTATAATCCAACTCATATCTATTATCGTGGATATCACTACTGTCACCCTATGCCTGTGGGTAATTTTTATTAAGAAAACTTGAGAATTTTCAATATGAAGTAGAGATCACTAATGTCACCCTATGCCTGTGGGTATTGTTTTATTAAGAAANATTTAAAACCCAAATTAACTTTACTAAAAAATTAAATTCAGACCTTTCCTTGTATAGCCGTTGCACATCTGGAAATTCCTCCTTGAGATTGTTCCTTTGTATTACATCATAAGCATTCTTAAGCATTTTCATTTCAACATACTTCTGAACTAGAAGACATATCATTGGCTTCCCCATGAACACAGCCCACTTTTCTGCAGCTTTAAAATGATTATTATCCATCATTTTCAGCAGAAAAGATTGACCTAGGTGGACAGAGAAGTGTTCCACCAGTACCGTGGCAGTCATATATGACTGGGACTCGATGAAGTCAAATATATGACTTTCAATAAAAGCCCTTGCTTTCTCCATATCATCTTTTTTTCTCACAGAACCAAATTTGGCCTCCCCAATATCTTTCAGCTCAATTTCATAAAGCTCNTCACATTCATTGGTGCATGGATGTTTTCCTCTATAGAGTTATGCATTTATCAGATACAGATTACAGCCATTGGAAGCAAAAAGTTATTGAAGAACTTCAACTCTTTTTATCAAACATGTTAAACGACATCTTCTTAATCCACAAACTAGCAAATTTCCTATGACACTTGTACCTATGGCAAGCTAATTAGTGCCTGCATAATAGAAGACCTTGATCTGTAGTGATATTAAACTCAGAGAACAAATACAAAGAGAAAAAATTACAGAAGATGCAATTTAGTTGCTATTGCCGATAATTCTATTATGGACTGGTTAAAAAATCTTCCCACAAAAGGGAGCATCAAGAAAATAACTCAAAAAAAAAAAAGAAAAAAATGGATAAAAAATAAACATCCAAAAGGATCCAACAAACCCATTAAGGGAAGTTAAAAAAAAAAANAATTATCGTCCAAGGGTTCACAGGTATGTTACAAGGTTTTAGTGATAATTTTTAACTTCCGCCTAAAGAGAAAAAATAATTAATCCACCCAAACTCAAGGATCCATCATCATTAACTCCTACCACCATAGTTGATGATGCTATTTATTGCAGACATCTTGAACATTTTACCATGAATAATTTCAAGTCGAGAAGAATAAATTCATTCTCTTCTCCAAAAGATTTAATGTCCAATGTTAACTCACATTCATTGGTGCATGGATGTTTTCCTCTATAGAGTTATGCATTTATCAGATACAGATTACAGCCATTGGAAGCAAAAAGTTATTGAAGAACTTCAACTCTTTTTATCAAACATGTTAAACGACATCTTCTTAATCCACAAACTAGCAAATTTCCTATGACACTTGTACCTATGGCAAGCTAATTAGTGCCTGCATAATAGAAGACCTTGATCTGTAGTGATATTAAACTCAGAGAACAAATACAAAGAGAAAAAATTACAGAAGATGCAATTTAGTTGCTATTGCCGATAATTCTATTATGGACTGGTTAAAAAATCTTCCCACAAAAGGGAGCATCAAGAAAATAACTCAAAAAAAAAAAAGAAAAAAATGGATAAAAAATAAACATCCAAAAGGATCCAACAAACCCATTAAGGGAAGTTAAAAAAAAAAAAGAAGGTAACTGCTACAGATGTGGACTAACAAAACACTAGCCAAAAAATGCATTATAAAAAAGAAACTTATTGATTTGAATTGTGATGAAAGAATAAAGAAGACCATAATAAAAGTTCTTTTTAAATCTAATGAATCTTCCAATTCTAGTTTTGAATCGCAGAAAAAATTTCATAAAAAACGATTCAAAAATTGTTGTGATAATTGTTCACAAATAAATTGTTATAAATCATTCAAAGTAATGAATTAGCTTAACAACCGAACAAATGGTCAGAAAGATGAACAAAAAAAGGTATTAGTTCAAAATTCTGATAACAAAGGAATGAAAAAGATCTTAGATTTATTTGAAAATAAAACGAATAATTATGATGAACTCTAATCATACATTATGAGATAAATACTCAATATTATCTAGATAAAAAAAATCTCCCAAAACGGTCAATGACCTTAAACAATAGATTAATAATTTCAACAATGAAATAATTAATCTAAAAGCAAAACAGTCTATTATGAATAATAAACTAATAAACCTTGAACATAGCCATCAAAAACAAAAATCCCATCAGTAAGATCCTACACCCATATTGTGGGAGTCGATTTTATCAACACCCATCAAAGATCATTATGCATAAGCGGTTCATATTCATAGATCTAATCAAAAATCAACAATATGTTATTTCATACCTCACTGCATTAGTAAATAGTAGTATATATATGAATTGCATCCAAAAACGAATAATTTCTACCAAATATTTTGAGAAAACCTCTCATTGAATACATCAATTAGGGGAAACCAAATCAAAATCAAATACAAATTATCATCAGTTCTAATTTGGAGATATGATGTTCGAATAACCACAATTTTCTTTCCCTTGTCAAAAACTTTTCGCAGCATATGGCTTTAGGAAATCCATCGTCTATTATAAAACTTGATAACACTACTATTTACTCTGGTAAATTGGAAAAATAAATTATTCTTAAAGTTTTTACTGATCCGAAAGAAAGTATCTTTAATGAAATGAATAAAATTCATTTCAAAAAACTACAAACTAACTCCCTTAAGAAAGTTATTGTAGGGAATCTATCATCCAGCATCTTCATAATGAGAACCCTCAAAAAGAGAAAAATAATCCTCATCACTAAAGATTTCCATGATAAAATGTCTATTGATCTTCCATGTGAAAACAATTTCGATGAGACAAATACTTCAACAAAAACTAGTCCTTATCAAAAATACAGGGAATATATTAAACTATGTGATAGAGAGATCAATGATCCCTTAGCAAAAGGACTTACTAGAAAATCTCACTTCCCATTGAACTAT
This sequence comes from Phalaenopsis hybrid cultivar, assembly GCA_002079205.1. NCBI lineage: Eukaryota > Viridiplantae > Streptophyta > Magnoliopsida > Asparagales > Orchidaceae > Phalaenopsis > Phalaenopsis hybrid cultivar. The sequence continues at coordinate 20,286 of JXCR01119765.1, read as the reverse complement.
ACTGCTTTTTATGTCATGAGCATCACTAAAAAAGAATGTGAAAAACCGAGATTATTATTAAATTATAAACCTTTAAAAAAAATTATTTAATACCAGGTTGGACACTTTTTTTTTGCTGAGATTTAAATTATTTGGACACTATTCTCTTTTTCTTCAATTTGGAGAGTTGTCTTTTTTTTTTTCTTGAAGTGGGGAAGTTGTATCTTGAGCAGAATGGGAGGTGGAACCTTTCAAAGTCTGTACACCACTATCTTAGCCGCCGATTTCATCCCTCCTTGCTATTTTTCTATAATGACCACTTTTCCGTTTATCCCTTTTCCAAACAATTTTCTTTCTTTAAGTTTTCCAATCTCTTTTATATTGAAGTACCCCAACCGGCTTACCAATCCTTACATATTAATGTAGGAACCCTTAATCGATGTCACTTGATATCAAAGATTTTAAACCATAGAATTTTTTTTCCCAAGATCCAAAACCTAACCCACGAACAACACCAACATTCTCAGCCTAAACCTGAACATAAACTTTTGACTAACTAAAGATCAAAAATCCAGCTTAGCCAAAACCCTAGTTATTGGATATCTACTGCCACCAAAAAGAAATCCTCAATGACATGGTCAAGGCCTTACTATGGAAGATATGGAAAGATAAATCCTCCAATTATTACAAAGGCTCGTTAATTTTGTAAGAAACGGCTTTGGGAAATCACTCATAACAACAATAGTGCCAACCAAATGGAGAAGATATAACACCTTATTTCATCTCCTCGAGAGAGTTGAAGAGAGGGAGCTGAAGTGAGAGATTGGGAACATGAAAGGGTAAATTCGTTTTATAAATAGACATGGGACATAGGCAGGAGACTTACGAGCGCAAGCTAGGGCTTCCTGTAGCTGACGACGAAGACAGCTGGTGAGGATGACAATGTGTAAGATCGAAGCCGAGCAGAACGTCCACTTCGCATGCAAATCGTAATGTCATGTTGGGAAGGAGACTTGTGAATGTCTCGTGCGATCGAACCGAAGGAGTATTCCTGTGAGTGTATCATATGTGATAGAAAAAGCTTCGAGCAACCGACGTTGAGGAAAAGAGGACACACCAATTTTGTGCAAGTTAGAGCAGGCGATCGAAGTAGGGTGAGTATTACTTTTTTATTGAATTAAGGCTCATGATAAAGAATTTCAGTTTGAAGGGAGAATAAGGAGAAATGCACGAACTAAAGAAGGAGGGAGATTGATATGAGCAAACTCCAGTAAGGTGAGTTCGAGTTAGGAATGTATCTGGGGACAGATGTATCATGCTCCGAGGTGATGATTATCTCCTCCATCACTCTCCAAACTTTTCCTTCCAGCTTGCCGCCTTTCCCCTTGCACCGCACCTTCCCCCTACCTTCTCAACTCCTACTGTTGAGCTCTATCGGCAACCTTCTAGTTGGCTGCCAAGACCCCGTCGTCCCTCTCCCTACTACCGCAAACCCCCTCCAGAGCCCACTTTGCCACCACCAGACATCCCATCACCCTTTGTTGCGGCCGCATCCCTTCAAAACCGTCCCCATCCACTTCAGTCACACTCCTCCCAACTCGGTCTACTTTCATCACCCCTTTCTACACCCCTACCTACAGCCACCACCTCTCAAATCACCTCTTACATATTGTACAGTTGAGGTTCATCATGTTTCCCCATGTCCTAGAAACTAGTTTGAGTTTTGTGTGGTTTTATTTCAATTTTACGAGCATTTGATGAGACTACTTTAAATTTTCATCAACAATATTTGCGTTTGATTATTTTGAGTTAATTCTGATATCAATTGGTATCATAGCTAATCTAACACTAGTTGTATCTTAGAATTTCCTAACATCCTTTTTAACCCTTCACCAAATTTTTTTTTTCTTTTTTATCCTCAACCACCCCTTCTAAATCCAAACCCTAAACAAGTCACCATAGAGATACTCATTGAAACCTACCAAGAATGAGATGCAACGGGAGATCCATTGGCTTCAACAGAGGCTTGCGGAGATTGATGATGAAATCCCTGGACCCAGGGGAAAATTACCCTCGATCATAATCTCGAGAGTCTAAGAGGAAATAGGGACAAGTATTTGAATCTATTCTAAAGGCAAGACATCAGCGTTAAAGAATAAAGCTCCGCCGCTTCGAAATTCAGTATCAGAGGAGGCAAAGAAAAGAGCCTACATATGGAGGACACGAGGACTTTGGCATCAAGGTGGACCTACCAAAATTTGATAGAAGTATGAATTCAAATGACTTTATCGACTGACTGCAATCTATGGAGCGAATCATCGAATGTGAGAAAGTGTCAGAAGATAAACGGGAAAAATTAGCAGCCATCAAGTTAAAGAGGAGCGGCTCCTTGGGATGAGAGAACTTACGAAGGCAGAGGAAGAGAGAAGGCAAGGATAAGATTACTAAGTGAGAAAAGATAAGGAAAAAGATGCAAATGAAATACCTTCCACCAAATTACCACCAAGGCATGTTTATAAGACTCCACTATCTACAGAAGAGAAACTTTTAGTGGGGTTAACGGCACAGTTCGACCAATTGCAGATAAAGTGTGAGTTGGTCAAGCCAGAGAAACAAACTGCAGTCCGGTATTTGGGGGGCCGAAGCCCGCTATTAGCAATGTTGTGAAGTTACAATCATATTAGTCATTGGGGAATTTCCAAATATTAGTCTTGTAGGTGAAAAGACAACTAAAACAGAGAAAGCAGCAATCTTCATTCAGGCAATAGTTCTCATTTAAGAAGTCACCTACAGCTACAACAACCGACAATGGTACCTCTAGAGGAGTTGTCAAGACAAGTCAGGGAAGCAATAAGACAAATTTGAGTGGAAAGAAGAAGGAACAAGTTAGCTTGCCCGATACATTGCCTTTTAGGAGGTGTTTTAGATGTCACGGCTACAGGTACATGGCCTCTAGCTATCCCACAAGTCAGGTTATTTCATTCACAGATCAGGGTGTCGACGAGGAATCAGATGATAGTACAGAGAAAGAACTTTAGCTCCAGAGTGATGAAGGAGATATATTAGTCATAATGAGAGTTCTGCAGTCAAAGCCGGAGAGAGATCGATCATGGCTGAGGCACAATATCTTTCGCATTAAGTGTAGCATAGGGCAAGTTTTTTAATTTGATTATCGACGATGAGAGTTGTGAAAATGTGGCGTCCACGTTAATGGTAAAGAAATTGGGATTGGTCAAACAGAAACATCCTCCATCTTATTCTCTTAACTGATTGAAGAGGGAAAAGCGATGGGCGTGGATCAGTAGTCTTTGGCTGAATTTTCAATTGAGGGTAAGTTACAGGAGCAACTGTGGTGATACATGATTCCAATGGATGCGTGCTACATTCTGTTAGGGAGGCCTTGGTAGTTCGACTATAAAACTCAATAGAACGGCTTCAAGAATACTTACTCTTTTAAAAATGACAAGAAACACATTGTATTGTCACCTGTTAAAGATACGAGAGGTGTAGACGACACAAGAAAGCGTTAGTCTCAAGGGTCGCCTTCATGCAATCAATTTGAAATGCTCCAGTGGCATTGACCTTAGTCCTACTAGAGAAAACTTGAGAGAGTGAGATACCAACACCGCTACAGCCACTATTACATCACTTTAAGGATGTGATGACAGACAATTTTCCAAAGAGATTGCCGCCACTGAGAAATATTTAGCATACCATAGATCATATCAGTGTTATCAAACTGGCTTTCCAACAGATTGAGACCTGCAGAGTACGAGAGTTGCAGCGACAGGTACAAGATCTCATCGCAGGAGGGTTGGTTAGAGAAAGCACCAGTTCATCTGTTGTCCTCGATCTGATGGTACCCAAGAAGGATTGTTCGTGGCAAATGCGCATTGACAGTAGAGCCATCAACAAGATTGCCGTCAAGTGTTGGTTTCCCATACCTCGCCTGGATGAACTCTTGCATCAATTCCACTGAGCCACCAACTTTTCCAATATCAACTTACACAGTAGGTATCATTAGATCCGGATGAGGTCAGAAGACGAGTGGAAGACCGCTTTCAAGACACGATATAACTAATATAAGTGGATTGTTATGCCTTTTGTATTGTTGAATGCGCCCAACACTTTTATGAGGTTGATGAATCAGGTAATTGGGCCCACATTGGGAACTTTATTGTGGTATATTTTGATGACATACTAATATACAGCCGATCCGAGAAGCTGTTTAAGCACCTGAGGATGGCGGTTAAGGTGTTGCGAGCAGAAAAGTTATATGTCCATCCAAACAAGTGCCACTTTATGACGGCCCAAGAATATTTTTTGGGTTATATCGTTTACAGTGTAGGCAGTCAAATGGATTCTACAAAGATCAAAACCAATGTGAGCCGGACCACACCACAGTCTTTCACTGAGTTGAGGCAATTTCTGGGACTAGCATCATTCTAAAGGCGATTCATCAGGAACATCAGTATCATCACCGCCCCATTGACAAAGCTTTTAAAGGGAGAGGAATTATAGTGGACAGAGGCAGCTAAGAATAGTTTTAATACTCAAGAAGAAGGTGACCCAAGCTCCAGTCTTGGCAGTACCATATTTCAACCAGTTGTTTGAGGTAGAGTGTGACGCATCCAACGTGGGGATAAGAGCAGAGTTGAGCCAAGGAGGTCACCCCATCGCCTTTTTAGTGAGAAGCTAAATGATTCCAGGAAGAAAAACTCAACGTACAATAAAGAGTTTTATGTCATTATGAGATCTCTTGAGCACTAGAGCAATTATCTACTGACGAGCGTGTTTATGTTTTTCACAGACCACAAAGGCTTGAAATTCTTGAACAACCAGAGAAAACTAAAGGGAGTTATTAGCATCATTCTGGTTCATGCTTAAGAAAAAGGCAAATAGCAAAACCCCATAGCAGATGCACTAAGTTGTCATCAATTGTTGATTACTATGATGCAGGCACGAGTCATAGGCTTTGAGGTAGTGAAGAAGATATACAAAGCAAATGAAGATTTCGAGAAAGTCTGGGAGCGGTGCCAGGAGAAGTTAACTTGCAGTACTACAAATCTAATGGTTACTTGTTCTATTAGAGTAAATTGTGCATTCCTAGATATTCGTTGAGGGGGTCCATTGTTCAATAAAGCCACATGGGAGGACTTGCAGGGCATTTTGGTAGGGACAAGACTCTCGAACTCGTGAGAGAGCATTTCTTTTGGCACTGACTAGCGAGAGATGCGGAGCGACAAGTCAGACAATGTCGGATTTGTTACGTGACAAAAATTGGGGGGTATAATGCAAGGCATATACGCCCCATTACCAGTACCTGAGGCACTGTGGGTAGATGTTAGCATGGATTTATTGTGTGACTTCCGAGGATACAGCGGAACAAGGATCCAGTCATCGTCGTGGCGGATTGATTCTCGAAGATGGTGCATTTTGTACAATGCCACCGAACCTTGAATGTATCGCATGTCACCGACTTGTATTTAAATAAAATTGTGAGATTGCACAGGATACCCAGGACCATCACTTCATACAGGGACGTCAAGTTTGAGTCACTTCTAAAGGACTTTATAGGAAAAAGTATGCACTAAGCTCCAATTCAATTCCACAGCTCATCCACAGACGGAGATAGTGAACAAAAGCCTTGAAAATCTTCTGAGATGCTTTGCTGAAAAAAATATTAAGCAGTGGGATCTGATTCTAGCTCAGATTGAGACTGCTTGCAGCAAATCCATGAGTCAGACTACGGAATGCATCCCATTTGAGATAGTGCACAAACGCAATCCGCTCACTCCATTTGAATTGGTACCGTTGAGGTTGACATTAGAAATTAGCGAGGATGATAAGAAATGAATGCACGAGATTCAGAAGCTCCGCAAGGATGTCGGAAAGAAAATCGCTAAACAAAACTTCAAGTATCAAGCACAGGCAAACAAAACCAGAAAAAATGTGACTTCAAGAAGGGGACCTAGTGTAGATCCGGTTGAAGAAAGAAAGATTTCAGTGGGAGCATTTAGAAAACTCAAGCCCCGATAAGATGGACCTTTCAGAATACTCCAGAAGTTGCATGGTAACGCTTACAAAATCAACCTGCTAGGAGACCATAATGTTTTTGTTACATTCAATGTCGCAGACTTGACACGTACTATATAATAGAATCATACTGCATGATAAGTTTAATTCAAATAAATAAAAACCTAAATAAATTCCTTAATTAGATTAATGTGAATTTTGAACCAATCATATTATACAAATGATCGGGTTTAATACAAATGGCTAAACAACCTAATATTTTCATTAATTAATTAAATTTGAATTTTGAACTAATCATATTATATAATGAACATGTACCGTATCATATGTTTCCTTAATTAAGTTAAGAAAGACTCTGAAATAAAAAGTTAATCGATACTAATCAAATATATATCGAGATCATACTATATAATATTTCACTAATCAGTCAATTTAATTATTTAGAATTTTTAAACTAATGCACCTAAAATATATTATTTCTTTTGAATCCTAAATATCAGAAAATTCATTCATATTAATAAATAAATATAGATTGCAACAAATTCATTAATAAAAAATACATTTTAAAATTTTTAACCTAAAGCACCTAATAATAAGAACCCACTTATGCTATTGACCAGATAAATAAAGTACATCTTAATTTTTTTAACCTAATGACCAAATAATAAGAAGCCACTTATTCTATTGGCCTGACACTTAGTTCACCTACTATACATGAACTGAAACTCAACGAGAGAATTATAGATGCCACTAAACAAAACAAGGAGAAACAAATTGCTTAAAAGGTTGATGAACTAGATGATAGTAAGACGAACAGCTCTATCGATGTGATTTTCTTTTGAGAATGTTCAACACCTTTCTAAGAAATAAAAAGAAGAGATTCTAAGACCAAAAAAAAGGTAAGGATAAATCAGTTTCTAAGAAAAATCCTAACATAATTGGTTAGAGTGCAATAAATCAAAGCATATAAAGTGAGAGTGTCCAACTCCTAGAAGGACTTATTTGAAGAAAAATGTGATCTCAATAAATTCTAAAAAGTTTCAAAAAGAATCTTCTAAATCAACTGGGATATAGAAATATCTGACAATGAACCTAAGGGAAATTAACGATTTATGTATAATGGCCCAAATGAGATCATGAAATTCAAACTCGGAGCATATATATGATCTTCCCTATGATAAATTACTTCCAATGGTTGAATAATCACATAATAGCTTTAAATATATTAGGAAAAAATATTATGTTATCAAAGAGTTTTGCAAGTTCAAAAAATTAACATAGCATACTAGTGCAAGGGTTAAGTAGAAAAAAAGAATTTGAAAGATAAGAATTTATTGTTCATAGAACTTTTAAGAAAATATAATCCCATGCCATTAGTAATTTTTATGATAGATAAATAAAAAGACGAGTTTCATATTAAAATAGAATAACATAATAGTACCAATTATAGTTTAAGAGATAAACAAAATAAATTGACAAGTTTCTCCTGCACATCTTCATGCATACAAAAAGGGATAATATGTCATTTCTCCTTCTTTCATAGAAAGAAAGGTAGAATAAGTAAAAAATTAATCAATTCCAAGCCTAATAGGATTAAGTGATATTCATTGATTCACATAAAAACATAGCTTAAATCATACGAGTGTTACATAAAGGAGGATTCATAAGATTGAGACTATATCATGGTATCAATATTCATTAGTAAACCCAAGATGATAAAAATTAAAACGCAGCATAGTTTTGTACGACTAAACAGTCTTTAAGCTTAATATTCATTAGTGAACCCAAGATAAAAATTAAAACGTAACAAAGTTTTGTACAATTAAACAGCCTTTAAGCTGAATCTAATTTTTGAGAATTATTTGGTCATATAACTAGAATTAAGCTTGAATCGTGCTAAATATAGATTTATCATCCATTAAAACCAGTTGTTATTGTAATCTTACTTTCTCCCCATTTGAGCTAAATCCTAGATTTAGTGCAGCTTATGAGGTCTGGGATTTAATGGGAATTTACCCGTGAACGGAGGTTCAGAACAAGAAGCTGGTGTAGTCAGTGAATGGGCAACCATTTCTCTCAAGAATTTCACTTATCCTTCACATGCAATCAGTCTCATGAATGCCTACTCTTAGGGCTGTTTGGCGCAGCTATGGGGCTGCAGCGAGGCATTCCGCCGCGGATTCGGTCGTGTGATTTGGGAGTCGCGGGAGCGTTCTATTAAAAAAACCAGATAATCCCCACCGCAACATGCGAGGTACTTATGTGCTTTCTCCAATTTGCTATTACTCCCGTGCCAAACAACCCCCCCCCCCCC
>JXCR01119761.1:10152-23053 GCA_002079205.1 Phalaenopsis hybrid cultivar | reverse complement strand
AAATTCGGCCAGCCCCAGGAACTCCCCAAAATGGGGTTTTTATAGCAGGAGAGGGAGGAGGAAGAAACACATCGCTTACCTGGGCGGTGAGCCGAGCCAAGGGAAGCGACAAACCTCGCGTGAGGGGGTGTGACGTCGCGAATCGCAGAGGCGTGGGAGTAGGCCGAAGCTTTTCGCAGCGCACGGAAGCACGCGGATGGGGGACCTCGGCCGGAGCTTCGCGACGCAGGGGGGACCGCTCGGCTCTCGCGATCGGGCGGAATGGGGCTCGGGCCGGCTCGGCTAGGGCTCGCGATCGGGAGGGTCTCGGTTCGCGAACGAGAGGAAGGAGGCGCGCGCTCGATGTAGGGATTTTGGGCTTTTAGGGAAAGAAAAATTGGTTTAAATCAATTTAATATATATATATATATATATATATTAAATAATATGTGATTTGTTCACGCGCGGCGACGTAACAAAATGGGCGTCCTCCCTAGGCAAAATCGACGTTCCGGACGTGTCGGTACAGTCTGTTTTGCCGTCAGAGGTCATTCTGATGAATTCATCGATTTGCGTGTCAATTTTCTCGTGTCAAAAATATGGCAATATGGGTGTCCTCTGTGGGCAAAATCGACGTTCCGGACGTGCCGGCGCAGTCCGTTTCGTCATCCGGGGTTGCTCGGACGACGTCGTCAACAATCAGGTCAAAACGCGTCGAAATTCAAATTTCACAAAATCTTGACCCACGATCAATCGTCCCAAAAGGTTTAATTGAGCATTTGACAAGTAACAGTGCAGGCAAAGCGAATTGCGGCGATCGGATACGTCGACTCTCCGAATCGCGAAGCTANAAGATATTCATTTTAAGAACAAAATTTTTATAAGAGACCAATTTTTTGTTAAATCAGGTAAAATTTTAATAATTTAAAATATATTCATTTTTGGCATTCCCCGAAATCCAACCGAGTAAATTTTATAAAACTCTACAATTTTTTACGATCAACTTGATAACATTATATATATATTGTGGAAACATTTGAAATTATTAAAAAAAAGATATTAACTTAATTTAAATAATTAAATCTATAATTAAATATAATTAAACTCGTTAATCCTCCTGTTGAACTATAACATCCCGCTTTCTGCAAGCAACATGCATCGACTCAATGGATCGAACGGACATGATTTAACTGAATCAAGTTAAAGGCCGCTCTTTCAATTTTCCCCTCCCATAATTCGTTTCTGCGAGCTGAGGCATTTTAGCAATTCAGGCACTGTAGCGGGATTGAGCGAAACAAGGCAAGAGGGATCACCTAAGAACCGTAATGCTCAATGGGGAGTTTTGGGAAGAAACTGGTAAAGGAACTCTCCTTTCTAAGACATTTAGAACATTTTTTTTTCTTTGAGCAATTACATTCCATGAGCCAAAGTATTTCAGCGTTTTCATTTACTATAACTGGAGGTGAAAGTGTGGCCAGAATATGTGACTCGATTTCTTGATTTTGGGTAGAATTTAGAGATGTAAGCAGGTTGTAGAGATGGAAAGGAACAAGAAAGAAAAAATATAAAAGAAACATNCAAGCAGCACCAACATGTACAAAGATTTAAAACTAATGTTACGGTGTTCGGGTATGAAGAAAGATGTTGAATCTGTTAAATTGTGAAGCTTATCAAATTATAAAAGCTAAGCATCAAAGACTAGGTTAATTACTACAATCAATGTCTATACCTGAATGAAAATAGGAAGAAATTGTGACATACTTTATTATGGGAATTCCTAGATCAAACTAGAATCATGATAGCATTTGAGTGATTATTAACTGGTTAACAAAGTCATCTCATTTATCGCCAATTAGCCAGACATACTCAATAGAAAAATTGAGCAGATGTTATGTCAAAAAATTTATCAAATTTCATAGTGTTCCAAAGGTTATTCTTTCTAACAAAGATAGAGTATTCACATCCAGATTATGGAGAGATATTCAGGGAGGTTTAAGCACACATTTGCACCTTAGTACAGTTTTTCATCCACAAGCTGAAGGAAGATTAGAAAGCACAATCCAATAATTAGAAGGCCTATGGATACTTTGTACTCTTGACTTGGGAGGTAGTTCGGAAGTTTATATTCTGATGATTAAAGTCCCCTACAATAATAGTTACCAATCCCATATTAAAATGACTCAATACGAAGCATTGTATGATAGAAAATACAAAATTCTAAGAAGTTGGGTTGAAGTAGGAGAACGCCAAATATTAATCCTGAATTAGATGATAAAGCTACAGAAAAAATCCGATTAATCAAAGACAGATTAAAAACTACTCATGATCAACAAAAAAAGTATTATACCACAAGAAGCACAGTAGTAGAGTTTGTATTTGGTGATTTTGTGTGTTAGGCCATTAAAAAGGACAGTCAGATTTGGTCAGGAACATAAGTTAAGCACCAAGTATATTTGTCCTTTTGAAATAATAGAAGGTTGATCAGGTTTCTTACAAGCTAGCTTTAATTATTGATATGTTAAATATGCATGATATGTTTCACATATTAATACTAAAAAAATGAATTTCAACCTCAAACAAAAGGATTTCACAAAAAAATATATAAGTACAAAAAAATTTAACATACATTGAAGAGACTGAGATGAGTGTTGAACTTGATGTTAAGAATTTGAGGAATAGGCAAATTCCTTGTGTCAAGAGAAAATGGTAGCACGGGCCAGAAAACAAGCTACTTGAAAAGGAGAACAAAAAATATAAGACAGAAATTCCTCTTTCCATTAGGATAAGATATTCGAANTTTGAGGAATAGGCAAATTCCTTGTGTCAAGAGAAAATGGTAGCACGGGCCAGAAAACAAGCTACTTGAAAAAGAGAACAAAAAATATAAGACAGAAATTCCTCTTTCCATTAGGATAAGATATTCATTTTAAGAACAAAATTTTTATAAGAGACCAATTTTTTGTTAAATCAGGTAAAATTTTAATAAATTAAAATATATTCATTTTTGGCATTCCCCGAAATCCGACCGAGTAAATTTTATAAAACTCTACAATTTTTTAAGATCAACTTGATAACATTATATATATTGTGGAAACATTTGAAATTATTAGAAAAAAGATATTAACTTAATTTAAATAATTAAATCTGTAATTAAATATAATTAAACTCGTTAATCCTCCTGTTGAACTATAACATCCCGCTTTCTGCAAGCAACATGCATCGACTCAATGGATCGAACGGACATGATTTAACTGAATCAAGTTAAAGGCCGCTCTTTCAATTTTCCCCTCCCGCAATTCGTTTCTGCGAGCTGAGGCATTTTAGCAATTCAGGCACTGTAGCGGGATTGCGCAAAACAAGGCAAGAGGGATCACCTAAGAAGAGTAATGCTCAATGGAGAGTTTTGGGAAGAAACTGGTAAAGGAACTCTCCTTTCTAAAACATTTAGAACAATTTTTTTCTTTGAGCAATTACATTCCATGAGCTGAAGTATTTCAGCGTTTTCATTTACTATAACTGGAGGCGAAAGTGTGGCCAAAATATGTGACTCGATTTCTTGATTTTGGGTAGAATTTTGAGATGTAAGCAGGTTGTAGAGATGGAAAGGAACAAGAAAGAAAAAATATAAAAGAAAGACTTGAGAGAATTTATGCGTCATTTTGAGGTGAGAATTGGTAAATAAATTATATTTGAGGTTAAATTAAGGTATGAGCTAGAATTACATGAAAATTCTAAGGGAAAAATTCTAGGTAGTGAGTTTGAGACGAGCTTAAGAAAACTCGACATATGGTCGTTCTGTCGACTCAGGCGAAATAATCATGTGTTGAATTAAGAAAAACATTTTTCTGTAGGATTTCTAGTTGATTTATTGATATACAATTTTATTTAAAAAATCCTACATATTGTTGAATACATGCAAATGTTACATGAATGCAACTTGAGCTAACACTAATGTTATTTATAATTTCTCTTTCTATTGATCTAGTGAGCATTTTTATTAAATCATTATTTGTAGGTATTCATATATTGTACATGCATATGGTACATAATTTGTATGTGATCAATGATTATTATGGAAATTCTATTTAAAAGAATGTCACAGGTATTGTGATAGCTATGTTATTACATGAATGGTTTGCATGTACGGATGACAAGGAACAATTTTATTCTCAACTCATAATATTTAGGCATGACTAAAATTGTTGGTATCATGGGATTATTGATAACAAGTATGTTGGAAGGAGTTCAACATTTATCATAAATTATTTTTAGTCGATGGGCTAGGTGACGATCATATGACTAAATGAAATAAAGGTGTAAAAGTCTATGCAATTACAAATGACATTCTTAAGATGACAATTAATAGTTATAAAATTATTATGGATATTTTAATGATTGCACAATAATAAATTAACTGCATGTTTGCTGTAGTTGTACTTTTAGCTATATTTTACACCCATTATCTAAAATGATTCATACAATGAAAACATGTTTGTGCTACCCATTTCTAGCGTGTATATGAACTACGATTGCACGTGAATGTTTTTTTTTTCCTTCAAAATATTCTTTAGCATTAATTAGTTCACTGAACTTATAGCTCACTCATATATGTTATTAATTTTCATCAATGGGTAAGGAACACTAGGACGAGTATCCAGGTGTGATATTAAAAGATAAAGAAAAGTAAAAAAATAAATATTTCCCCAGCCCGCCTAAGATAAATGAAAGTAAAAAAATAAATATTTCCCCAGCCCGCCTTACTCCGATGTACAAACCCCAGCACACCCTAATCCCAACTCAACCCCACCATCAACTCCTACCCAAAAGCTTGGAGGAAGAAATCACTACGAGGCTTGCAGGCAAGCAATAACTCACGATGGGAAAAGGCATCCGCGCTTGCAGGATAAGCTATGAAGCCCCTGCACATTTGTAGAGTTCTTCCCTTTTTTCTCCTTTTCTTTTTTCCACTAAATCCACGGAACAACAAAAATATTTAGTAAATCCGGGTATTTAAAATGTTCCAAATGACCGTCAGAAAGTATTTAAGTCAAAGCCCCTTAAAACATCCCTTAAATCTGATACCAAACAGCACCCTAGTGTTCATTTATTGCATTTAGAAAATTTGCTAAGGAAAGGTTGCTGCATGTGCCTCCCAATCTACCAGACATGCCTCAAAGGATCATTAACAATACACGACACAATATATTTTACTAATCCGACACCTGAACCGGCAAATATGCCACATGAAATATGCTACTCATTTTCTGGGAAACCATGGATACCCAATCATGCCCGTCTTAATCCTGTATAAAACCGAATCCCATAGCCCTCCCCACTTGTCACCTATACGCAAAACAGCTTAGAAGCAGCCAACTGTCAAATGTTAGCTCACTATCTACCGGTAATGCAAAAACTACATGTATCTTTTACATTGAGCAAAACAGCATATACTCACATGGCGAAGACCTAATCCACTGACAGAAAAGTTCACCGGAGGTGGCGGGGCTGATGAGGAAATAATGCAGAAGGAGTTGGTGAGAAACCGCACGTATTCTGAGGGGGCTTCATCACATATGAGATGAGAATGGCCGAGGCAACAAAGACACAACCTGCCATTGCAGGAACAGTCGAGAGGGGAATCAGGCGGTGGAGTGGGAAGCAAGGAGAGTATGGCACACTCCAGAGAGTTCACGCGGCGGCCGTATGCTCGCCGGAGAACCTCTGGTGGTCGGAGCCGTCTCCTCCTCCTCGCCATTGGCCGACGTGCTTCTTCGATCGATTAGGTTTCCTATTTTCTTCTTCGCCTGAACCTCTGAGACCAGATTGGGAACCACGAACCCCTGAAAAGCTTCTGGGACTCCGGCGCACTGATTTCTGCGCATTTTAATGCTCCGCCGTTTTTGTTCGATGTACGAAATGAGCATCTTGTAAATTGAAGCGGAAGCGGGAGCGGGAGAGACGTTCGTTAACGAGGCAAAATGAATTTATAGAAATTATATATTTATATGTGAAAATTCTAAAAAAAATAAAATATAAAAGCGAAAATCATCAAAATAAGCTTACAAATTAAGAATGAAGATCAGAATATATTTGTATAAGGATTTGTATATGATAGCAGCAGTAGCGAAGCTAAGCAAGATGCTTAGATTTGACTAAATAAACAAATGAAGAGGAAAAATATCCACAAGTAGTCTAAAAGATTAGAAACATTTGTTTTATATTTATATTGTGTCGTATATACTTATTGTCACGATCTGACCCACTTGAAATTAATCAAGACGGGTACAAAACTATCTAATTATGGAAAATTATTTTTTTTCTATATTTATTTTCTATAACTAATATTTTATAAATGAAAGAGTCACTACAAATAATATAATAAATTAAAATGATTATAAACTTACCTTAGTTCAAGTTATTCACGTCATTTATAAACATTTTCTTCTTTTATTGTTCTTCTTTTAATGAAATGATTAAACATATAATATTAATTTAAAATAATTGTAAACTAAAAATATCAGTAAGTACACTTACTTCTTCTTGCTATTCCTTTATCGAATTCAGTAGTGCCTCTCTTGACATTGACTCCCAACACGATGTCTACGGTGTATGTTGAAGACTCTCGCACACTTGAGTGATTCCTTCTCCTAGTATCTCTCGCCCATTTCTCTAATGGGGTCGAACATGAGAGAAGACAAGGGAAAAGCTCTCATGAAAATTTTGTCTTTGAAATTTAAAATATATGAACATGATTGATACCTCAAGCCTCAAAATCACTTCTCATTAAGCAGAAAAAAATCTACATTATCCAAAATTTTCATAGTTTAAATCTTATTCAACAAGATGAAACATGAATACAATAAAAAAAAGTTCTCCTACAAGATAACTCAACTAACTTCTTCCAACAACTAAAATACGATAACATCACATCTAAAATAAGATAACATAACAACAACAATACAATCCTCTACAAAAGAAATACACGAGAAAGACACTCATATAACATGAAATAAAACATAACACTCTTCAATCCCTAGTAGCATCAACATTAGCAGTAGGTTCTTCAAACTCTCAATTAATTTGGGAATAAACTCAAGGTATAAGTAGTTGTATTGGTTAAACTTGAGTGGGAGCTGAAATTATGGATTTTAGCCTTCTTAGCTCACCTATAGTCTTCTTAGAAGAAGCCCCACTTAAGTTTTGTTTTTCTGTTGTTTTTGTGATCAAGTGAAGAGCAATATCTAATTATGTGATCAGGTTGATGACGCCAATAGCATGTGTTAAAGCCCATCAAACATTCACTCTTATGTTATTTTCTACATCCAACACAAGTAATTATGGTACTATGAGAAGTGTCACCAATGAAGCGAATAAAACTAATTTTGGGCTTTTTCAAATTGAATCCTTATATTGATCCACATGCTCTCCTCCATCAATAATCTTTTTTTGGGTGTGTTAAAATCATATTTGATGCTCAATATTCTCAACGTCATTGTTAACTTCGTTTGTGTAGTATAATAATTACATAAAGATTGTTGTGCAGTGTTCAGTAAGTCAAAGAAGTGCTGCAATTGGTTGTTTGGTGTTTCACTTTCATGTGGAATGCTCTCAACAAATTGAGTTATGTGAACAACTTGGAACCATTTTTTCAAATGTGCTAAGACATAATCATTTGTTAGAAGGCCATAACTTGTTGAGTATCCTCCTTGATCGAACTGAACTTCTAGTTCTTGCTCACCATGTGCAGTACAGTACCAATAATTAGGTTTAAATCTCTTACAGTAAAGATCCAACTTAATATCTTCAAGTTGTAGATACACTATTTTTTATGCTTCGCACCAGGATACTGAAACTTACCCTCTGAATGATAAATGGACAGTTGTGATGCCACCAAGACGAACTCCTCAACACCATTCAAGAACTCATTTGAGAGTCTTTTTCACCTTGGATATAACTTGTTATACATTCATAACTCTCGAATTACGAATATCCAACTGCAATATAAATTTAGCTTTACAAATCAGTACAACTATTACAAAAAAACTAAAATTAGTCAATTATGATCAATATTTACAATTGACATTACTTGTTCAAGCAGAATTATGATCAAGGAATAGCTAGAAGAACAAACCATAGCTAGAAGAATTAAGAGGCTTGAAGCCAACTATCAATAACATGGTGCAACTACAACTTTATTGGTCACCGGGAGATGTTTAGACCTTAAGCTTGAAGGTGAAGAGACAATATGAACAAATTAGGCAACTGTCCTGATTCAAACAACTCATTATAGTTGTAGCCACCAAATAAGGTATATCTGAAAGAGGGGTGCGAGGTGAGTGGGTGGAGGTAGGTTTGGGTTATAGCAGATGTTAGAAATTTTAGGATATGATCAAGGTTTGGTTAGCTCTAATACCAAATGATATCGAATTAAACCAAAAATCAATAAATGAAGCAATTTTTTTTTTGCAAAAGTAAATAAGATTATTATCAATGACTCTAGAAATATAAAATAACATAAAATAAGCATAAAACCATGCTAGGGTGAGGTGTGCAACTAGTTGTGGCTAGGGAAGTAGCAATTATAGGGCTATCCTGTGACGAGACACCAAGTTGCGAGAAG
This sequence comes from Phalaenopsis hybrid cultivar, assembly GCA_002079205.1. NCBI lineage: Eukaryota > Viridiplantae > Streptophyta > Magnoliopsida > Asparagales > Orchidaceae > Phalaenopsis > Phalaenopsis hybrid cultivar. The sequence goes on along the minus strand of JXCR01119761.1, from coordinate 14,454 downwards.
GGCACTTGGGAAGGGCGGTAACAAGCTGGGGTGGTGCAATAAGTGGCAACTGTAAGCAGAAATATAGGAATGGGCGACAGCCACACGTAAGGTGCAGGGAGAGTGCAACACCAGGTGAGAGAAGCGTCAGTTGGGCGACAACAGGTAGGCGAGGGTGTAGGAAGGGGCAGAAAAATAATTAAAGTGCAAGGAGGTTGCAACAAGAAGTAGGAGAGGTGCATGGAGTGCGACAACAAGCTGGTGAGAGGAATGGGGAAGAAAATATGCGGAGATAACCACCACCTTGGAGAAGGATATAATCAGAGCACCACTTGTGCTAGGCTACAAGAATAGCAGGGAAAAGATGTCAATAACAGAAAAATAGGAACTAAAATTGTCCTTAATCAAAGAAAACAACATATATCTAATAATAGATAATTAGAGGGGGTCCCTCCCCTTGGTGGGAACTTTAACCCAAAGGAAAGGGCGACCGACCCCTTAATCTCCTCCTGTTGAGCGAGTTCAACCTCTCTAGCTGTTTCAGCTAGGGGTGAGCCCCGCGGTAGAAGATTTCCATACATAACACTTAATTCTTATGTACTTATAAATCTAACTACTATTTCATTTTGTATATATAGATGCATGGCAAATAAATTATTTATATTAGGTCATTTCAGTCCCAGAGTTTATAAAAGTGTCAAATTAGTCCCCAATTATTTAAAATTGAGCTATAATAGTTCTTCACAGAGACTATTTTAATACCAATTTAAAAAGTCTATGGACTAATATGACACTTCTGTAAACTTTGTGAATAAAATAATTTCATGAAAATAATCATCACTATTTTGGAACTTTAGTGGATATGTAAATACAAAGGAATATGATGATATGGATCTAAATGGCGCCTATAATAATTTATGTAAAATAGTAAAAGTTCTTCGCTTTGGGTGAACTCAAAGTAAATCATTCTCGCCATAAAGCTTATTTTATTGGCCAGAAGAGAGAGATTCTATTTTTTTTTTTCCTACTTTTCTCTAAGTTTTAATTTCGAATAGTAATATGAAATTTGAGTTGTGGTGAGTAACATGAGTTTGTTTTATTCCAAATGAGTACAATAATGTCAATTGATCGTGCAGACATATTACAAAGCTAGTAGTGACCCAATAGCATGGTGCCTAGTCATCTCTGAGCTGACATTTCAATGAGTGGATACAATTGCAAAACGATGGCTTAGATTTTTTTAATTTGTTTATTATATAAACCAGCATATGAACATGTCTTGTATTATTAAGGGTCCATTTGAGGTAGCTTATATGTGAGGGGAGTTTTTGAAAACGTCACAGTACCGCTTGGATCGTGTGTTTTATCTGCTTATCCAAAAATAAGGTTCTATTTTTATACTAAACGCAGACCCCGAGTCGATCCCGAGGTCGGCCCTAAATCTTAATAAATTTAACGTGTGTTTAGATTATTAGAATCTATTAAAAATCAATTTGATGAGTTTGAAATTCCTTATATTAGCATTTATTAGATTAACATGAATAAAAGCATGCTAAATGATGACAGGGAGGGATGCAGCCTTGCACAATGACGCATGTCACATAATTTTTATGATGGTTAGGAATCAGTTTTTCTTTTTATTTTTATATTTCATAGGTTAGGTCCCAGTCTCTTTCAGCACTTCATTTAAAAGCAGCAGCAGAAGTAGAACCAGCAGAACCAGAGCACCATGAAGAACAAGCAAAAGAAGAAAGCCAGCAGTGCATTACTAGTAATCTCAGCCCTCCTCCTCCTCCACACTTGTGTTGCTACTCCGCAGAACATTGCTGGAGAAAATCCGAAGCAGACATCCATTAATAGCTTCCTCCGGCTGGAGCTCAACGATGAAAAACAGGCAGCAGGTCTTGAAGCTAGTTTTTACTATCCCATGACATTGACTTACAATACCTTAAGAGCTGACGCGCCGGCTTACGGAGATCCCAGGCCTGGCCTGCCATACACCGGTCGTGGCTGCCTCATGATTTATGGCTGCAGAACTGGAACTTAATGCAGCAGAGCTGATGATTTATGTAAATTAGTTTATGTATGATATATGTAAATAAGAATGTTTCGAGTCCTGTGTACGTAAAAATCCCAATAAAGAATTTTAAGGTGCTCGTTGCCTAAAAAATTTGTGTGGACTACTGACGTAGTGCGAAGGTTATTCCTGAGTTATTTTCAAGTTATTTCTGAGTTATTTTTAATGATCTCGAAATAACCCAGAAATAAAGACCACATGTTATTTCTGAGTTATTTCGGGATCATTGAAAATAACCAAGAAATAACATTAAAATAACTCAAGAATAACATGTGCGGCACATAGAACTACGTCAGGAGTTCGGACAGAAAATACACTCTCGTTCGAGTGCTTATTCCTCTCATTCTGCACCAAAATTAAAAAAAATAAATAAATAAATCCTATGTTTTTACATGTATATGTCATCTAAAGTTTAAGTTTAACATGACATGGAGAAAATATGCTTTATGGCTTTATGGTTTTGAGTGATATGAATATAAAAATTAAAATTTTGGTGTTAGATATGTAAATATATGTGAGATGGGTAGTCTGTAAATGAAAAAAAATATTTCATTCGGTGATATCGTACGTAGAAATGCATACGATATCTGATCTTCACCGTTTATCAAAATTATAAAAAAAAAAAAAAGAAACATAAAAAAATTAAAATTAATAAAAGTTATTATAATTTTCAAATAAATATTTACTTATTTTTGTAATTGTGCCTGCTTATTGAAAATTCAGCTAATAGATACTAAGGCACCGTACTATGGAGGTCACCACTAGCTCTGTGTTATGTCTGCACGATCTATAGACATTATTGTACCCAATTGGAATAAAACAAACTAATATTACTCACCACTAGGGGTGTAAACGAACCGAACACGAATGAACAGAGCTCGTGTTCGTGTTCGGTTCGTTTGAAATTTAGTTTGTTTGAAATAAGCTCGTGTTTGAAATTGTTCGTGAAGTCACTGTTCGTGTTCGTTTCTTAACGAACGAGTCGAACACGAGCTGTTCGCGAACAACAAACCAGTTTGACATCCCTAATATTAATATATATAAATTAATTATATAACTTATATTATATAAATATATAATATATATATCAGTATATTACTAATATAGTATATTAATATACTATTATTATTATTTTACTATATATTATAATTTATAAAATTTAATTTTTTGAATATCATAAATTTTTTATATATAATTATTTTAAATTATTTTATATTTCGAACAATAACGATTCGAACACGAACGAACGCATCACTGTTCGTGTTTGATTCATTTAACTAACCGAACGAAAAAAATTTGTTCATGTTCGTCTCGTCTACTTATCGAACAAATCGAACACAAACTTATTAACGAACCGAACACGAACTGTTCGCGAACAACGAGCTTTTTTGACAGCCCTACTCACCACCACTCAAATTTCATCTTATTATTCGGTATAAAAACTTAGAGAAAAGCAGGAAAAATATAGAAATATCTCTATGTGGCCAATAAAATAAGCTTTATGGCCAGAATGATATACTTAGAGTTTACCAAGACCAATAATTTTTACTATTTTACATAAATTAATATAAGTAGCATAAATTAATGTAAGCGCCATATACATGCATACTATCATATTCCTATGTATTTGCATATAGGGTAAAGTGTCAATATAGTTTCTGATTATTCATATGGGATTGTTGTAGTCCCAAAGTTTAAAGAAGTATAAAATTAGTTCATATACTCTTTAAATTAGTACTAAAATAGTCATTCTAAAGAACTATTAGTGCTTAATTTTAAATAGTTGGGGACTAATTTGACGACACTTCTATAAATAATCGAGGACTATTTTAAAACTTAACATTTCACTTATCTTTCATCTAAACTTTATATATGTCTGTCACTCAAATATCTTATATCACATAACAAAAATATTACTAATTTACGTTAAGAAAAACAAAAGTGAAATACAAATATGTCATGCCCAAGTAGACATGCATTTATATATACAAAGCGAAATTGTAGTTAGATTTATAAATACAAAAGAATTAAGTGTTATGTAAATAAATCTTCTAATACAGGGTTCACCCCTAGCTGAAACGGCAAAGTAGGCTAAATCAGCTCGACAGAAGGAGATCAAGGGGTCGGTCGGCCCTTTCCTCTGGGTTAAAGTTGCCACCCCAGGGGAGGAGCACCCTCTAGTTATCTACTTTTATATATATATATATTTATATATATATATATATATATAAATATATATATATATA
>JXCR01119758.1:4450-26171 GCA_002079205.1 Phalaenopsis hybrid cultivar | reverse complement strand
AAAAAAAAAAAAAGAGAAAATAAAAGAAAACAAGTTTATTAATATATGAGAAGAAAGGATAACAATCAGATGAAATATGATTCTTATTATTTCCTTAAGCATTACATAGATTTGGATTATATAAACCTTTAAAAGGTCAAACAAGTAAATACAAGTAAAGGGTAGACAGATAAAATAGCTACAAGTATAATATATATACTAATATGTATCTTGTCAAATGCAAATGAGTTGAAGGCTGTGGGTCTGCTTGGGGCAGCTGTAACTTATTGAATAGTCTGCTGATAAGTTGATTAAAAATAATCTTCTGATAAGCTAGGTGCGATGACTATTACAATCTTTTATTTTTTTTTGAAAAACCAGACTGCAGCCAGAAAGTGGCCAAGATGCGCACTGAAAACGTTGTTTTCAGCATTTTGAAAACGCATTAGCAGTGTTTCCGTTTTAATTTTCTCTTTTTTTATTTTAAAAAGGAGTCGTCAGCTTGTCGATCGTCGTATACTTCCTCATTCAAATAAATCTCCCTCCCGAACCATATAAATGATTCGAAGAGGAGAGGAATTAAAATAAGAATGTACGACAAAGAGACAAACAAGAGAAAAAGTAAAACGTGGAGAGTCTACGTGCGATAAACCTCACAAGGATATTTTAAGAATGTCCGCCCAAACAAGATCAGGCAGATGCAACTTAAACCAATATCCGCGAAAGAAGTATCTACATAGACTACCTATAACCAGAGAGTCAGGTGTATGTACCTGTTATGGGGTCAAGAGCACTCCCAAAGGAACGTGTTCTTACTAGTTAATTACATCTTGGGGGATACCCAAGAATACTCTCGATAAAAGGAGTTTCGTTTCATATTATCATAAATTTGGGGTATAGGCAACCAAAGGAAGGTTATTCCGTGTGGGAACAGTCCCAATGCTTCAAAACTCACGCTAAACAATCGGGCAGAGAATGAGTCTCTGACATCCCAGAATGGATAGCGGTTTATCAGCACATGGAGCTCACGAAATAATCTAAATCATCTTAACGGGGATCTCCCAATACGTCAAAGCACATCCGGGCCAAAGGGCAGAGGACAGATCGTCGTATCCCAAATGGGCGGCAGCTCATCGTTCCGGACCAAAGGGCAGAGGACAAATCGTCGTATCCCAAATGGGCGGCAGCTCATCGGCATCAGGCCGTCAAGGTGATATCAACGAGGTCAAGGAGCACAGGGCTCAAAGGGGCTCAACAAAAAAGGAATGGTAGTGTGATCCTAAAAGGTAGAGGTAACTGGGTCGGGGTACCACGGACCCGTCATACTAGGACCCTAAGTCTACCTGGTCGTGAAGGTAGTCGACCCAACACAACCTGAGATCCCCAGTCAAAGTCTACCTGGTCGTGAAGGTAGTCGACCCAACACGTCCTAAAATCCCCGGTCAGCAATCCTTGAATTGCATCATCCACGGGAACCTCGGTAGCCCTAAGGTCAAAGGAAAGAAACTCTATCATATGACTACAAGCTGGAGCTCCAAGAGGTGGGACTTATACTTGTTGAAATAGCAATGATGCCTCGAGAAAGAAAGAGAAAGTGGAGGTTCAGCTACAAAGTTGGAAATGCTCCAAACAAAAGGACTTACACCCCGTCTAGGTCGGGGAGCCTTCTAACACCCTAGACACACTAGACAACCACCTATATGAAGGTATGTTGTGCTAGTTAGGTTGGAAAAGTACGAGGACTCCTCCTCGGGACATGCAAATATGAATGCAGTTATCTACAATGATTCTAAGTATTGTGGAAGCCCTATTAATATATGTAGGAAAGTAAAAGTTGCAGTTTTTAAATCCTGAATATTTTAATCTTAAATTTTAATTATCTTGAATATTTTATTTAGGATTTTGTAAAAAATTACGATTTTAGGGTCCTTAATAAGCCTATGTTGTATCGTGAAATCCCAGATAAAACATAGAAAAAAAAAAGAAAAACACATGCAAGTGCAGACATTCAACATGATGCAAAAATAAAGCAAAGCAAGTCAAACCAAAATAATAAACATGCCGGTGCCGCTGGGTCGGCAACATATCCTAGAAAAGAAAATGGCGGTCGGACTAGCATATACATGCCCGGTCCTAATTCTATACATCAATATAAAATGCAGAATTAAGATACGGGGCACGATCATCTGCTCCTGGTCCTCTCCACGTGGTTCTCGTGTTAACGACTCGGAACCCGTGCCCGTGTCTTATTTCCGCTACAGGACTCTCCTAAACTCTAAAAAAATACATAGAGAAAAGAAAAAAGACTCAATCCTGCATGGAAACAAGTGTCAGCGGAAAAATCACATGCACATAACGTATCATGAGTCATGTCTTAAAAATGGGGGGGGGGAGCTAATAGCACCTGCAAGCAAAATGGCCAGAAATCATTACTTGATCCCCCCATAGCGGTACATATGTGTGTATAAAAATAGACATGCCTCTCTGCAAAAGAACGCCCTAACACACTACCACACATATGCAACATGCAAACACACCACAAGCATAATGCAAAAGAAAGATACCTGACTAGGGCAACCAATCCAACAGATAACAATAGCCAGACATCAAAAGGACTATCTAGCACCCTAAATCCTAGCCTAACATCACCTCTAACGAAAAAGTGCATCAACCTAGTATCTAAGTGGGGGGTAAGTCTAGGTATAATATGACTTTGACGGGGTCATCATATCGGCCCCATCCTAAAGATCCAAAAGATCTAAAGGGTGTCACGAAGAATAGTGACACGAGTTAGATCTATTAGATCTTTAGCGTAGTCATACTCGTGTCAATCACGATGACTTAACTCGCATTGCTCACTGGGATCAACCCAACAAACAATGCTCGTTAAGGCATCGCGACCAACACAGGGTCACTCTACTAATGAACCTGACTCGCTATCCATGCAAATATGCAAATGCAAATGCTAATGCAGGAAAATCAGAATATATAAGTAGTGACAAAGAGCATGCCATGAAGACTCGTATGAATGGGCATGTCATAGTGGCAGGGGCCCGAAAAGAGGGTTTGTCGATAGGCAGTGACCCGAACGTGGGCATGCCATGGCGGCAGTGACCCGAAAAGAGGGTATACCGGTAAGGCTGTGACCCAAAGGTAGGCATGCCGTAGTGGCAAGGGCCCGAAAAGAGAATATACTGGTAAGGCAGTGACCCAGAGGTAGGCATGCCGTAGCGGCAGGGGCCCGAAAAGAGTTATGTCGGTAGGGCATTGACCCGAAGGAATACAACTCAAGTAGATGATATCGAACATGCAAACAAACATGTACATGCACATACACAACATGCAAAGGACCAAGTGGTAGGTTGATCAGGATGGAGCATCCGGTCAAACCAAATTATTGTGCCAACCGCACCGGGGTAGTCGGCTAAAGCACAAGTGATGTGACCGATTCGGGATAACCGATCGAGGCACAAGTGGTGTCGGTGCAGGTGCAGGTGCACGTGCAAGTGCAAGGTGCAATGTGCAATGTGCATGTGCAAGGTGTAAGGTGCAAGTGCAAGTGTGATATATGACACACAATATGTAACAATGCAAGACACACATATGCAAGTAATGAGGTGCAAATGACTACACATGATAGCGAGCCACTCTCGTACTAACGACCTCACCTAGGAAACCTAAGGTTTAGACCCTTGGATATATGACACCGCCGCCTCTTGTTTTGGTGAGGAAATGTGGAGAGTTTCTCCTCGGATCTCCTAGGGGGAAACTCTCCACGGCATTGCGAAATGTGCTAGCTACATAGCTTTTCCCATTTCGCGAACTCCTCCAGACTTTGCAAAGCGAGCCAGCTACAAAGCTTCTCTCGCTTTGTCAAGTCCGACCTCCTAACTTCTCCAAGTAAAGCTGGGGAAACCCAGAGCAAGGGGAGTGAGGGACTCCAACCCATCAGGACTTGTGCTAAGGCTCACAACAAATGAGAGACACTTGGCTCTACGGAGGGCGTTTGGTTACGCATAGGAAGTCATAACTTAAAGGTTAGCTCTAGGAAATCGACGATCTATCCTGCAGGCACGTCGTCGCGCCGACCCATGCCGGCGCACGCACCCCGTGTGGGCCATCCAACCCACACGCCTAGACACCACTAAACCTAGGGCTAGCTAGGGGTTTAGGGGATCTCACCACCGCGAAGGCTGCAGGCGCGTTCTCTTTACTTGCTTCAAGCCTTCGACGTCCAGTCCGTGCTCTAGTGTATCCCACAATGAATCATGCAACGAGGAGAATAGGAGATAGGAATCAAGTGAGGTATGCATATTATTTAAAAATAATAATTTTGGCATATAAAAATATAACCAAAATATACCTTGACGAAGGGATCCAACGTCTACAACGTCGCCCTTCGCATTGCAGCGAGGTCGCCTCAACATCGTAGTTGGAGCCTCGACGAGGGAAACACGGCAAACACCTTCGTGAGAGTACCTCCAGAAAAGAGAGCTTCGAGTCGGAAGAGGATGCGCCGACACACGAGATCCCACGAGGAAGGTGCTCGGTGGGATGAAGGCCGACGAAATTCAATTTTTCGACGGGGCGTCACCGGATGGCTTGCAGGCGAAGAAGAAGAAAACAGCGAAGGAAGTGAGGCTGAAAAAAAAAAAAGAAGAAGAAGAAAGAGAAAAAAAATAAAATAAAATAAAATAAAAATAAAAATAAAAATAATAATAATAATAATAATAATAATAATAATAATAATAATAAATCGGAAGATGAGGAAGAAGAAGAAGAAAAAGAAGGGTCGGACGGAGGAGAAAGCTTCGCGAATCGATCTGAAGGAGGCGAATCGGAGGTGCGAATGGGAGGCAGCCTTCTGTCGCGAAAATGGGAGAAGCGCGAGAAGGGATTTTGGCGAATCGGCAGGGANGCTTTTTTTTTTAATATATATATATAATATTATTATAATATAATAATAATAATAATTTAATTAACCTCTCCCTGCTCATTTTCGTCAAACACGTCATCACGAACGTCTCTCTTAGGTAAAATTGACGTTCTAGACGGACCAATGTGGTCTATTTAGTCATCCGGGGTTGTTCGGACCACTTATTTTAGCAATCGGGACGAAAAGAAAAATTCACGCATCTTTAGCCCGCACACAAAATCGTGGTACAACGAACGTCCGTCCTGAGTGGAATCGGCATTTTGGACTCACTCGCGTAGTCTATTTCGTCGTTCGAGGTCCTTCGGACCACTTTTTCAGCAAATGAGTCCAAAATGATAATTTGCATTTTTTTTAGCCCGTATTTGAATCGTTAACGACATGAAAGCCCTCCTTAAGTAATATAGACGTCCCAGACACATATGACATAAAAAACCGATGCCAACAAACAGCCAAAACACAGTTTACCCAAACAAACAAGGTGCATCTTCAAAACGTCACCGCACCAAATAAGTTGTCCCAAACGGGCCCTGAATCAAAGAAAGCCATATAAGAAAAGAGTTGTCTTCCTTCAGAGGGGGCACATAAGTCTTTTTACTCAGGATATTAAAATGTAGTGTGGACGAGAAACATAATTGAAAATGACTCAACTTCTCACGATCCAGTATTTATATGTTTAGGATCGATAATTATAATGAATATAGAAAAAATTACATGGTTAGCAACATGCGTGTAAGCAGGCTTAAAAAATACAACATGTTATTTGTCTTGATACAAGTTTGGATTAGGTGGTCGACTTGTTATAGAAGTCAAAAGGGTCTTTGACAGATTAGGGCTTGCCTATATTCATATAATTGGATTGTTTTATTGGGTTAGCTCATGATGGCCGGTTTAGAGTAAGATAATATCCTTAATAAATTTAAAAAAAAAATCAAGCATGTCCATCAAATATATTGTCTTCCTTGCATTAAGTTGGGTTCATCTCAACGAGTTGTTGTGCTTAATGATTTTGGTTCACTCATCGTGATGTTATGCTTGATTATTTAAAAATTGATTATTTCTAAATTTAATTTCAATTTTCCATTTCAATGCATGCATGATTGAATGAATTTTCTTGTGATCTATCAATGCATACCATATTTATAACTTTGATTCAAAAATCAAATAAAAAATTATTTGTGTACTAATATTTAATTCGGACAAACATCCTAATTAATACTTATTGAATAGTATCATTTTGACCCAAAATTGGTATCATTTTGATATAATATTAGATTTTCTTAAATTAAAAATCATATGACATAATGAATGACAAATCAATCTCGCAGCTTCTATTCATTTTATTGGTTTCATCTCATTATGTATAAATTGGTAATTCAAACATGAACTTTTGACCCTCAATTAAGTGTTCCTTGAGCTCAATCCTTCAAAGCTTTGCTTCATTTGTTTTCTTATGATTGTGTACATAACAAATAGGCTTTATATTTTAAGGGGATGTTTGGAAGCACATTTTTAATAGTATTTATATTAGATTTAATTAAAAATTGAACCAAATGTAAAAAGTTAAATCCGACGTTTCTTAACTTCAATCGATAGGTGGATTGAACAGATTCAAGAGGAAAGGCCCTGTCGCTTCTCTCGTAGCACAGAAGCAAGAGACGCGATGGTGAAACATTACAAACATATTTAATTGAATTTAACTTAAATGATATCATACGTTCTTCTAGATTTAGCACATTTAAATTTGATAAATCCGAATTTACCAAATTTATTAAATCTTATTTTACATAAATCCTTAGCCTCCAACTTTGAGTCCTATGTCAATGAGTGGCCCAACCATCCAATAGCGTTTGATGATAAAAAGTTGTCTCATTAATTCCTTTGACAACTATGCATATAAAGGACATGCAATTATTTCAGCAGAAGGGGGACCACAAACTGCCCAAAATATGCTCCTATAGGCCTTCATTATATTTATGAAAATAAACAATGTCCTACAAGCAACTGGCAATTTTGCAAATCATTTTGTTTGGTGATGAATTTAAAATAATTACGAAGGCTTGCCTTCTTGGTCAAAGCCAATTTTTTCAATATAATGTGATATGAGTGGTGTTATACTATTTAAATCTATTTATAGTTTAATTAAAGTCAATCTAATTCTTAGTTAATGATGTCAAGGAGTTTAAATATAATGTTTTGTCAAAAATTTCAAATATAAATATTATATTTGAGTTTAGAAACTTCATTGGTTATCTTACATTTTATCAAATAGTATACTTTGGATTTAACTATAGGTCTTTTTCTTTTGAAATATATAACTTTAACCCCTACATATTAGGCTTCATTATTGTACAATCTTTGATATTATTTCACAAAACAAATAATTTGAATCTACTTAAGAGCATAGCTTAATGTAATTAATTCGACTTAATTTAAGCATCATCTAATTAAGCATGCACTAAGATTAAATTTATTATGGTGTAGCGAACTTTAGAGCGATAGAAATGCAAAATTATGTCTTGACTTAGATGGAAATCCCTCGCCACGTGCATAGAACCAAAAGATGAGAAAAAAATGGATGTTTATAAAAAATAATAGATTGATTAATATTTATTTTGGGTTACAAAAATTTGCATTTTCTAATAATTAGAGAAGGTAACAATATAACATAATATATTTTGTAGGAGATGATCTTCGAATGTATTGGTAGAATGTGGCCATGTTGTTGAAAGGTGGAGAAAGAAAATGATGAGATAGAGCATTATTTAACTAAGAAATTAAGTGAAATCATTGATAGATAGTTTTCTTCGATGAAAGAGTGATGACTAGATTTAAGGAGAAGTTGGTGTACATCTAATATAGGTGTGAAGCAATGCAAACTCTAGGAGAAGAATGTCTTTGATTGCAAATGTTGGATGATGATGTCAATGGATGTGTACTATGGATGAAGTGTTTGGTTCGTCCATTATTTTGAGTAAATATGTATTATCAAAGTAAAATATAGTGTATATTGAAAGAGATTAAACAGATTTTATCCTTTGTTAACATTGATCGGAAAACATTAATACTAAAATTGATAGGCTTCAATGAAAGAATAGTTGTCAAAAAAATGTTGTTGGCTTGGTTGTTCTTCTTATAAAGGACAGGTAAGCGTCCAAGAAAGTGGATGCTTAAAGTAAGTAGTTGGTAAAAAGTTGGACATCTATTTTTGCTAGCACTGATACATGGGCTATAGCTAGTCAATAAAGTTGAATATTATCTTCTCCTTGACATATTACAATGAATGTTAATTTTTTTAACATATGTTGTGACGAGAACGAGGGCTATCAACATGGAACATGAAAGCTTACACAATCACTATTAATATGAATCTATTAGAAATTCATCCATGTTGTTATTATATAGCATAATGCCCACAAAAAATAATTGTAAGTAACATGACGAACAACATAATTATTTTTAACATATGTTAGTGGGTGTCAAGCTAAACACTACCATTGAAGTAAATTTGATGATTTTTGAACTGAGTGCAATGAGCAAAAGTTATTAATAGTGTAATGATTTATCTAAATTATGAAATTATAAAGAACTTGAGGAATAAAAGTATAGACACTTCTTTATTGGTTAATTATAATTTGTTCTTTAGTTGAGTTGTTAATTAGATATATTGAGAAGATTATGATATGGATTAAAATTTTCCTCTGTCAAATTTTATCTCATAATTAATTCTCGCTTCAATTAGTTTAAAAAATTCAAAGTTTTTGTGAAGCAACTATTAGAAATATCTAAGATTGCTAAACTAAATATAATATTTTTGTTTAGTACTTAAATATTCATGGCTAGATATATAAGGCATAAAAAAATAAATTTGAACATTATATGATAAATCTCTCTACATAAAATTTAAATAATTTAATAATATAAATAAATATATTTAATATCATAAATTTTATGAAATAATTAAATAAAAAATCTTTAGTAACTTAAAATTGCCAATCAATGGTATTATAATTATGGGGAGTGAAAGTAATGGGAAAAAAAATTAAATTGTTTTCCCTCTTACTATTACAAGGTGGATGTTATGAAAATATAGGCAAATGATTGATAAAATGAAAGTATAATGTATGTACACTTATTAGTTAGGTAAGGCAAGGATAACCGATTAATAAGAAGTGATTGATCAATAGATGTTCATACTTCCTTTCTTGGAAAAAAACGGAGATAATGAAATGAGGGTTAGTGGTTTAATAAGCATTTCAGTTTTAAGTTGAGACATGAGTTTGACTAAGTCGTTAATAACTTTGTTTTGAACGAAGTGGTAATCGATCTCAACATATTTGGGGTGTTTATAAAAAATGGAACCACTAGCAATATAAATGACAACTTGAATACAACAAATAGTAGTATAAGAGGAATTAGTTGAATATCTAAGTCCCATGATATTTGATTGAGCTAGATCAGCTCACTTGCAATGATAACCGAAGCCCAATATTCTTCTGCAAATTTCTTCGAAATAATAATTTATTTCTTGTTCGCCATGCAAGAAATTGATTAATCTTCTAAGAAATGCAATACCCAATAATAGATTTTTTTTTTTTTTAATATGATCCATCATGTATAATATACCTTATCCATGTATTGATTTGAGGTAGAGTAAAGGTATTGAGATATACATTAAATGCTATGTTCTTAGTTGCATGATTAATTGGCTTTGCTTAAACATGACTAAAATGACATCATATCTGCATGAAGTACATCAAATGCCTAATTTGAAGCAAAAACATGTAAGAATTAATATGGAAACTCTAATGTGTTTATTGTTGAAAGCACATATATCCTTCATAATTGCGATATGTAGTGGCTAAAGATGATAAATGTGATGCAATCTCTAAATGTTGAAATTTGTTAGTTTAACAGTAGATGGTATTTCAAGAAAATAATTTTATTTTACTCAAAAAATAATTTCAAAAAAATGATAAAATTACAAATCATATTTCTTCTCTATTGCATTTTACATTCATCTCATTTTTCTAACTATACATGTTAAATTGAAACTATTAGGGTTACTATTATATGAAGTATTTACATTAGATATATTTTGGGCATTATATTTCACATATATGGCTTTTTCTAGATGATTCATGATGCATATGCTAGACTAGCATTGATAAATGATTTAATCAAGGCTTTAAATCTTGGCGATGAACATTTTTGTGTTTGTTCATAATATCAAGAAGGGACCTTATTTCGTAAGAATTAATCTAAATAGTCATTGGTTGACAACAAAGACATCCTATTATGAGGTGAAGATGAGCTATTCCACAATTGAAAGATTAGTAAATAAGACAAGTTAAGAATACACCAACATTTAGTAACATAGGATTTATTTGGGTTGCCATAATTTTTTATAAAGATTATTATAGAACTACTATTTGGAAAGTAAGAGGAGGTTTGGGACCACTTTTGATTTGTTATTTATTTTTATTATTTTATTTTATTTTGCATGCCATTATACTTGAAATAAAACATATTTTGTATGTTATAACATATTTATTTATTTTTAAAAACATTCAAAATAACTTTTAGATGTTTCAAATTTTCTTAAATACAAACTAATTTCTTTTGAAAATAAAAGAAAAAAAAAAGATACAAAAAATAGACTAAACAAACTTGTTTTTTAAATAAAATAAAAAACTTAAAAAAAAAGTGGCAAAAAGTCCTAAATTATATAAATTTATTTTTAGTCTTATAATTATTGTTTAATAAAATCCAACAATATGTACTATATGTCTCTAGCAAATCTAGTATAAAATGCAATTATACATTGGATGATTTTTTTTTAAAATGCAAGGAAGAAAATTAATTTCCTAAAGAGTAAAACAAAGAAAAAACCCATAATAAACCTCAAAGATGATATCTTAGCTGAAATTCAAGCAACTATGCATGAAAATAGTGATTTTGTTAGTCATATACTTAGGGCAACAACAAATATGAACAGCCTTGATCTGAAGAGTTGACAAGACAGACCAGAAAGCTGACAACATTAGAGATCATGTGACATGGTTTTTTTGAATTGAGCCAAATAAAATACAAAAGGCCGGCAAATTCTTGACTTCGCAAAGATATTGTGAGCAAATAATCTAAGATTCTCTTGAAATACGGGAGGGCTGACATTTAGATGATGAAGATGATTTCTAAAGTAAAATAGTGGTTTTTTTTATGAAATTTAAAATTATTATTTTCGATAAGATATATTGTATTTACAACAAAATAAATAAAATAATACATGAAGATTTACGTACATACCACTCAATTCTTATGTATTTACATATCTAACACATATATTCTAAGTTTTACATACATGTCACCTTACTCTTGTTTGAAAATGTGTATTTCACATTTTAAAAGTTAAAATAATCGTATTTTTTATGTGATAAAATTTTTTTTTTGGTGGTTTAAATATTAAAATTAAAATTTATGTGGATATGTAAATACTATATAATTGGTTGGTATGTATGTAAATGTCACAAAAATTATTTGACTTCCGAAGCATCAATAAAATAAATTAAAATTATCATTACCCATGTGTTACCTGGCAAACAGTTTGATATGAGAGCAATGGAGTTAGAACTGGAACGGGAACTCCCGACTCTTTATTGGTCTGTGCCCCATGAGCCTTTATCGGATGGGCTGGGCCGAAGCATCATATATGCGACAATCTACAGCGTTTAAACAGAAAAAATGGCATTGCGTGGCCCTTAAAACTTCTTTATACGAACACATAAAATTGGCTACGAATTTCTCGGTGTCGTTCGAATAATTTACAAATTTAATCTTGCTTTTTTATGATTCGTGTATAGTTTTGAGTATGATTTAAAAGAAAATATAATGGTTACCGAGTTATTTTCTATAAGTTTAATGGGCCCTCAGAAGTATTCAATGATTTCCATTTCATTAAATTATGGGATGTCTTTAAAATATCGTATATGATAAATAGTGATCAATATGATGAAATGTTTTTAGTTTTGGCCATATAAATGTTTAAATAATATCAGTTGAACATGTTCAAAACGATCTTAATTTGAATTTAAACGATGACATGTGAGGTATGTTGAATAGGTAGTTTAAATCGTTTTAATTGCAACACAGGATCAACTGCCGTCTTAGCTCAGCTGGCAGAGCGCATGGCTTTTAACCATGTGGTCGTGGGTTCGATTCCCACAGACGGCGACGTTATCTTAAATTTTTTATAATATTCTTTCAGAACTTCGGAAAGGGAGATATAAAATTTTGGGCATTTTAATGAATACCTCCATATCGCCAATTTTACTGTGATTATCTGAAATTTAAATTTTAATTTTTTATATTTATACTATCTAAATATTATAATTAATTTATTTTTTTTCAAATATAAATATATCTTTTCATTTATAAATAAGGTGCGGAGAGGATATTGAAAGTTATATTTGCGTTATACCCCTTGTAACATCTCTGTAGTCTATTTATAACCTCCCAATATTTTCTGAGTAACCTTCAATGTACGCAGCTCTGCAAACGTCTTACGTACACAAATTTTTCTCCTTCTTGAGACAAATTTTGCAAATAATAATAGAAACAATACATTAAATCAAATAGAGCTCGAGTATATTGAAAAATAGGTCAAATAACTACAAAAAAAAGGAAACAAATGATATAAAATGCTTTTTCTCATATATAAAAATGAGGGTTTACAAAGTATATGTATAGGAACAAGGGCATAAGATCACATAAATAGAATTTCTTGTAATATAAATCAAATTCAATACATTTGTGTGATATTAAAAAAAGAATTGAATAAATTTTTCATTTTTATATCACACAAATTGCTATAAAAAAAATCAAAAATAATAATTTTAATTTTAATTTAAATTCTTTTGGTATTTAAAGCGTGGAAAATTAAAGCATTTTAGATTAATTATGCAATTTTAGAAAGCAATATTAGCCAGTAATCAATGAATTAGTATGTTGATCTTATAAGTAAGTTTAATACTTTTCTCATAATATAAAGAAAGATATAATTGGAGTTCTTCTCGCTACTTGATATCACAACTTTCAACCTATCCTAAGTATTTCTTTTTTAGCTAATAGAGACATCATGATTGATTATGAGTAGATATTAATAATGGTGATATGTTAGTGTTAGTGTACCAATGATGATTTATTCTAAGATTCTTTTCTTCGGCTTACTTCAACATTTTGAATTTTAATAACCTTTGTTATCTAATTTTATTTAATATAGATCAATGCATGACCATTTAGACAATAACAATCATTTGAAGCATTTATTTGGCATATATTTTCATTATATTGTAAGAAAAAGTTTAGTATTTTTTCTTTTTTACAAAGTAAAAAATATATCATTAAATTAGATTGAATCCCCATATCATCATGATATAATAAGTATTTTCATGCTCGTATTACTGTTACATTTCATATATATATAAAATAATCATTTGACCAAAACAAACTGCTTAGTATTGTATGTGGGTTAATCATGAAGGGAAACACTATTATTTAGTGTTGGCATTAAGTGATGTATTTGAACCTAATTCTTATACTAATATTGCAAAAGTTAGTTGCATGTTAGAAAATATTGTAATATAAAATAGTAAATACTAATGAGTTTTTATGAAGAAAAATGCATAAGACCGTGAAGATTAATATTTTTTAATGTTAAATTCAATGCATCTAACATTTGACATGATTATTTTCTCTCATTAGTCTAGAAGTTAGGACGAGACATTCAAATTTATCAATAATTCTATTTTTTTAAATTCTAAAAGCAAATTAAATGCGTTTAATACTAAACATGACTGCATCCTCTCAATATTTTTTTATACCAGAAGATATATATATATATATATATATGTAATGTTTTCTTATATTTAAAAAATTTAATGTTGTGATGCAATTCTTAAGAATGCCATCTCTTAGAACGGCACTAATAATAATTCACAACTCTCTTTTATGATTGCAATAGCTTTAAGAAATTCAAATCTTAACAACTTACGGCTGTGGTGGCTCTGTTCTTAATATAAAAAAAGGCACGTGGCAAGGCAAAGTTGCCACGTGGAAGGGCAACTTTCCCACGTGTGCATGTTAAAATTGAATTTTGAATTCTTAATCCCCATTTTTGTTCTCTTTCCTCTCATCGTCATCTCTTCTCTTAGTTGCCACTTTCCAACACCACTCGACATGACCATACAATCCGCTTTAGATAGTTGGCTTGCCCATATATTTAGGGCTCTTAACCATTCGATCTCGAGTCAAGATGTGTTGGCTCGACAAAAAATTAGATCTAAATTTTTTTCTTGTACCTTGACTTGGCTTGTTTATTTCGATCCGGTCTCGATTCAAGATAAAATCCGAAAATTTTTTTGAGCAACTAACGACCTAGGAGCTAAATTCCCAATTCTACATATATTTAACTTTTATTAATGAGGGAGTAAATTTGTTGTAATCCCGGCCACAAGCTAGATAAAAGACATTGTTATAATCATATATGTAACTGCAACCCTCTATTTGTTTGGAAAAAATATTTTGTCCAGACATCCGCTTGTCTGGACGGCCAACCACCGAATGCCACATCGCTCACCACTGACATGTATGATGATGTGGTCGCCTGTGGTTGGTCGTTCGGAAGTGCGGTATCCGGACACGTAATACTTTCTCACTTGTTTGGACCCTGGTTTATATTTCAGATGTTAATGTGATGTTTTCTCTTTTCATTTACCCTTCTTATATTCTGCATGTTTGGGGAATCTCAATGACATTCTCATTCACCCTCTTGCTGTCTGCCACCACCTTCTCTCTCTCCACTAATGATCTACTTTGAGCACCATTACTACGCCATAAATCAAGTTACTTCATATTTAATAAAAATTTAACCAGCATATTTTTATGATAATAAATATATTTTATTTTAATTAAAAAGCTCCATTAGACGTTTATTTTATTAAGAACTTTTTATTTATAAATTGATTTGTTTAGACGTTACAAATCAACTATTAGATGCATTCAAATTTAAAGGGATTTAAGATCTTTCCATTTGTAATGCCTTGCTTGGATGGTCAATCCTTATAAAATGCCTTTCTTAACGTAGTCTTTGGTAGCATTGTTTTAATAGGACTTAATCATGAATTTTATCGAGCCAAACATAAAAAATAAAAAACTAAAATTAAATCTTATGCTCCGTTAAATTGATTTTTTTCGTGTTCCTTCATTTCTTCTTACGTTCTCTCGTTTTACGACGTAAATTCGGATTTACTAAATCCAATTATGAGGCTAGAATTACTTCTTACCTTCCATTGTAATTATATGTCTACCACTCCTAGTTCTATAAAACTAGGCTCAATGTAAGACATAAAAAATTAATAGATTCATAATTTTTCTGTTTACAGTTTCCTCCATCTTCTCCTTTCAAGTTTCTTTATTAATATCAGAGCTTAAGCTTCAAAGCATCAATATCCATGGATTCTTCATCTCCAATGTCTCCACATGTATCTCAGCAGCCCACCAATACCCTCAACAAGGTGAAGGAAATCAACATTCTAACTGCTTTGATGTTCTTGATTGTGAACATCAAGAACGTGGTTACATCCTTGAACGAACTTTTCAGACAACAAAAAGGTCTCGAGTTATATAACTCAAAAATGAGCTACACAATATCACAACGAGAAAAAATAATATGACACAATACCTCACAACTATCAAGACAATGATTGATAACATTGCACTAGTAGGATCCAACATCGATAAAGGAGACATTATTATATATACTCTCAATGATCTACATTTTTAATTATCAAGGATTCAAAACTGCAATTTGTACACAATTGCAACCCATCTCTTGGATGAGTTTTATTCCCTACTACATAGTGAAGAAAACAGCCTCACTACTCAGAGCCTCAAGAATCCCTCCCAGCAAGCTTTTCTTCATTACAAGACCAAAAACTACAATCCAAGACCCCAATGGAAAACTTCTTTCAACTAAAAGAAATCAAAATGACCATCAACAACACAAAAATAAATAAATAAACAATTCATATTTACTTGTCAAATATGCCACAAGGACCAAGAATTGGTTCTTGACTCAGGAGATACTACTCACCTCACTCTATAGTGAAAATATTTAAAACCCAACACCCTAGAAAAGAAAAGACAAGATTGCAATAGGAAATGGTGAAACAACGAACATATCTCATATACGTGCAAGGTTATTACACACACTAAACCATAAGGTTATCCTTTCCACTTTTTTTGTGTCCCTCACATTTCTCACAATTTAATTTATATTCATTAACTTGCTCAGAAGAACAACTGTTCAATTAATTTTTATACAAATTGTTTCACTACACAGAATCATCTTACTCACAAAACTCTTCTACATTGACCAACATATAATGGGTTGTATCCAGTTACAGCTTTAGCATCACTCACGAAAAACTCCCTTTGACACAATAGGTTGGGGCATTCTCATGCCAAAATTATATAATATATCTCTCATATGCATCCACAACTTAAAAAATCTATTCCTACCAATGCTTGTACTCAATGCTATCAAAATAAAAATCACTAAAAGTAGTTTTTTTTCTAGTACTACTAAATATAACCTTTTAGACATGATACATATTGATATTTGGGGTGTGTTTGCTCTCCCCTCTATTAATGGTTACATGTGCTATGTTACCTTTATAGATATTTTTTCTTGTTATTGTTGGTTTTTTTCATTACTTTCTAAATCAAAAGTTTCTTCCTGCTTCATTTCCTCACCCAAACAATTATACAGTCAATTTAATATAAATATTTAATATTTAAGATCAGATGGGNTATTTTTTCTTGTTATTGTTGGTTTTTTTCATTACTTTCTAAATCAAAAGTTTCTTCCTGCTTCATTTCCTCGCCCAAACAATTATACAGTCAATTTAATATAAATATTAAATATTTAAGATCAGATGGAGACAACGAATATACAACTACTTATCTTTAAACATATATTTAATATGTGTCCAACACCAAAGCAGTTGCCCATACACACCTGAGCAGAATGACAGTGAAAAGAAAAATCAGACATATTATAGAAACTGCTAGAACATTATTAAATCATGTCAAATTACATCTGCAATTCTGAAAGGTTATCGTTGATACAACCATTTCCTTAATTGCATATGCAATTCTGAAAGGTTATCTTTAAACAAATCTCTCTTTCAACTTCTATTCAAGCGACTACCTGAATATCAATATCTATAATATTGAGCGGTGTCTATTTTCCTTGGTGTCCTCCATCTCATACTCATAAATTTACAGTCAAAGCTCCTCTATGCATTTTCTTAGGTTATAGCACAAAATATAAAGGATAAGCAACAAAGTATTGTCTCCCAGCATGTCAAATTCATAGAAAACCAATTTCTCTATCAAGATCTTTCCTCTCTCACAACTCAACATGACTCCTCTCTACCCCAGCCACCCTCATCTCTATTAATACCTACTTCAACTTTAAACACACAATTCTCTAACTCACCCTCTTCTCATCATCTCTCAGAAGCCCCACCAAATAATCATATTATGCCCCCCTTCTCACCTCAACCAACCAACTCTCCTTCTCCACCTACTCATATAACCTGCCCACCTCATTCCATTCAAACAGCTCCTCTCATTACTCTTCCCATGATTACTTGTTCCAAAACAGGTAACTTAAGGCCCACAAAAATTTTTAATCTCTTACATCAACATCCATTAGATACCCCCATTACTTTCAAGCAAGCATTTGGACTCTTGTTCCTCCAGATAATTGCAATGCCAGAAGAATTAATGACTCTTCAACAATAAGCTACTTGGACTGTTGTTCCTCCACCTACCAATCAAACCATTTTAAGCTCCAAATAGACTTTTCATGTTAAATATCGCACCACTAGATCTATTGTGCACTATAAAGCTTGCCTCATAGCCCAAGGTTTTAAGCAACAATAGTGCATCAATTATCATGAAACATTTAGTCATGTCGCCAAGTTCTCCACAATTAGCATGCTAATAATATTAGCCATTACTAAAAATTGAAAATCCACCAACATGACGTATCTAATGCTTTTGTGCATGAGAAACATGATGACACCTTATATATGTGACAACCCCATGATTCATTGATAATCAATATCCCCACTATGTATGTAAGTAGAAAAAAGATATTTAAGGACTATAACAAGCACCAAGGCATGGAACTCCACATTTTCGAATTTTCTTCTCAATAAAAAATTTCAATTAAGCAAAGCTGACCCTTCTTTACTCATTTATCAACATGAGCACACAATTTTTTCTTCTTATAGATGTGATGATATCTTGATAATTGGAAATAATGCATCTATTATAAATAAACTAATTTCATCTCTCAAAATCCAGTTCAATTTGAAAAAACTTGATCAACTTTCTCATTTTCTTGGTCTACAAATAAAAAAATCAATAAAGGCTATTTTTTGTATCAAACAAAGTACACCACTGACTTATTAAAACTAGCCAACATGTTTAATTCCAGACCTGTTTTAACACCTTTACCCACACAATCATATGCAACCAACAACAATCCTTCACCGCTTACTGATTCAAATAATTATAGAGATTTAATTGGCTCATTGCAATAACTACTGGACATTACTTTAACAGTTTATTTTTTAAGCCAATACGTGCATATTCCAAATACTCGACATTTTCAAATGCTAAACTGGTTGCTCAATTATTTCAAAGGAACCCTAAAGCACGAGTCACCAATTAAATTTGACAACTTTGAATTGCATGCATTTGCTGACACAAATTAGGCATATAATCCGGTTTACATGAAATTTATTACTGGTTAGTGTGTTTATTTAGGTCCTCATCTGGCCTCATGGAGTTCCAAGAAATAAGCAACCGTATCTTGTTCATCAACCAAAGTTGAGTGTTGGGCATTAGCCATGGCTAGAACATAAATCACT
Organism: Phalaenopsis hybrid cultivar; assembly: GCA_002079205.1. Taxonomy (NCBI): domain Eukaryota; kingdom Viridiplantae; phylum Streptophyta; class Magnoliopsida; order Asparagales; family Orchidaceae; genus Phalaenopsis; species Phalaenopsis hybrid cultivar. Next base: position 7,256 of record JXCR01119758.1, on the reverse strand, counting down.
TTGCTCAGAAGATTGTTTCAGGGTCTTACCAGCACTCCGCTAAGACCAACCAAACTATACAGTGGCAGCACGTCGACGATAGCCTTAGCCCACAATCCAGTTTTTTGTGCATGCTCAAAACACATTTCTGGCAAATCTATAGTGGCAGCACATCGGCAATAGCCTTAGTCCACAATCCAGTTTTTCGTGCGCGCTCAAAACACATGTTTCACATTTCAAGACCGTCAACAATAAAAGTTGTGATGGAAGAAACGATCAGAATACCTCGCATCCATACACCTTTTCTTTTTCTTCACTTCTGCCACATCACAATGGAGCAGAAGCGTCCTCTCAAATATAGCCAAAGTTACGATCGACAATACATCTCACATGATACCTTTGGCTGTAAGAAAAATGGACGAAATGCAATATTATTTGACTTCATTAAATTAAGCTGGGATTTTATCTGAATTTACTTACAAGATGATTACATTTATTAAAAAAATATAAAAAAAATGACAGTTTTCTCATGGGCAAATATCTACTATATTTTAAAAAAAATGAAATTTAGCTGGATTATCGTTTAGATATATTAAGAAATAATACAAACTTAGTCCTCCGGAGTCAATTTTCAAAACATTATAAATTTATGTCATAGTGTTTCCTATTAACAAAAATGAAATTTATCTTGTTATATATGTATGAGGACTTCAATATTTTCAAATAGTTTGCATCGTGGGCTCCCGAAAGTGTCGCATTAGATGGACAGAGGCCGTGTTGGCTTAATATGTAGTCTCTATCGAGAAATATGGCCCATCAATATCTTGGATGTGGCCATCGTTTTCAATTTCATGTGACGATCATCATCGCCCAACTAATTAATTCAACAGCCACCAACCCTCATTGTCTTATTCATCTGCCATCTATCACCAATTTCATGATAATTATAATTTTGAAGCGAGTTATTGTAATATAAATACTTTTTATTTATAATTTTATGCATATTATTTGATTTTTTTTTTTTTACTTCACAATCATGTTATTATTGTTATGGTTTCAAAAACCCAACAAGAAGTGGACCGACTAGTTCGATTGGTTTAACTGAGAACCCGTCATTCAGCCGGTTCGGTCTAAGCTCAAAATAGTTTATGTACAGAACTGGGATTGAACTGGCTAGAACTAGGGTTGAACTGATGAACCAACCTTATTTTTGAAGATTCACCCCGTTTAAATATTATTCAATTTTAACTTTTTGATTTTCATCAGATGATCAAAAAATGAGATATTTAAATAAAAAAAGATAAATATCATGTCATAATTTTTTTTTACTTAGACAATGTTCAAAATACTCAAAAATATTATTTTAAATTAATCTATTACTTGTTAATCAATAAAAATAATATTAATATATTATTATTTGATTAATTAAATTATATTAAAATAATTTAAATATTTATTACGTCTTTCGGTTCAACCTGTTCAAAACCTTTATTTCTTCTATTTTGATGGCTGATCCGTTTTTCACAACTTCGAGCATTGTAGATAGCTTTTATGAATGATATGTTTTATGTTATTTTTAATATTTAGATGAGTCTTATGGGAAAAATGATCACATTATTCACATGATACTTAGGGCGATAATGGTGGTTTGTTTATGCTTGCAAGAACATACCAAATGTATAAAAGCAAACCATAAAACAAACCTCAATCTTGAAGCCAAGTTTATACTAAAAGTAAATCATGAGTTTCACAAACTCTTATCATCAAATATAAGCAAGCCTAGCTTTATCAAATACAAAGATCTATACCTGAATTACTCAAACCTTTAGGTTAAGTTTGTACCAAATTCATAAGCTTTACATTTGTTCCATTGCCTTTATCATTGATAGAAATATTAAGAACTACATGCACAACTTAAACTTAGTGCTAGACCTCTTCCCCTAAGTTATAAACTTTGCCCTTCTAATGATTGGGATTCATATACTTTGTCGCAATTAGGTAGTCGTCATTGTGAGTGAAACTAAAGCTCATGTTTATTCTTAGGATATTTCTTTGATCCAACATCATTTCAACTCGGTGCTAAAGCTAACTTGTGGCACCGACTCATATATGCAACAAAATATATTCTACCATATAAATTTCAAACTCACCATAAACCCGTGGCCTCGCTTTATTTTAAACATCTAATATATTAATGCCCTTTACGGTGCACAATTTTGAAATGAATTTAGAATGAAATATTAGATGGGTGAATTTGCCATGCATTTCAGTTAACCCTTCAAGTCAACCACTATATGAGTCTATCAAATTATGTTTTGAACACTAGAGTTCACATAAAAATATCTTCAAACTACTAATAGTCAAACTAGTCTTCTAGAATTAATTCAATTAAAATTCATACCATTGAATCTCACTCACCTGAGGTCGTTTTTTTTTTCCCTTTTCCCCTCCTTCTGATGAATCACAGCCGTTATGAAAGCGAATCTTGCATTCAGAATCTCGACGTAATATTCTTTCCATCAGAAGAGCATTGGAATTCCTTGCGGATTTTATTTATTAATTTGGTATTAGGTGATAGTTTATTAATTCGAATGATATATTTTCTTGTTTATGATCGAAGTCTTGCTTTATGGCTAATAATCGGACTATGAAAAATTTACATAAAAAAAACAGGCTTAATTTATCATGCTAAATAAAATTATTAGCATATTTTTGTATAAATTAAATACAATTTAAATTGACTACCAAAATACAAATTGCTAGATGCGGAATTCATTTATCAACTGAAATAATTGGCATTCACATAAAAACTTAATTTTCATACGAA
>JXCR01119754.1:148319-161369 GCA_002079205.1 Phalaenopsis hybrid cultivar | reverse complement strand
TTAAGATCAATATGTGGAATTTCAAGTTGAGTAAAAAGAAGAGTTTTGAATTTCTAATGGTGGGGTACCTCTTCTAATTTTCTAAGACTAGTCAATAGGAAAGTCCTATGGCTAGACCTAGGCTACTGAAGAAGTTTTTCTAGACCTCAACCAAAAGTGAGGTCAACAACATCCAAAAGAAATTCAAGTGATTAGCCTTTGCCTTGGTCAATTTATGGATTTTTCTTTGAAAAATCTTATTTTTGCATATAAATAAATATATAAATTAAATTAAATTTTGAAAAATCACATTCTCTCTTCTGATGACTTAACTGACCCATGAGTGAGGTGGGATAAAAATTTCAAAGTCATTTGAATTAAATTTGACAAATTATGAGGTGATAGAGCCTTAGGGGCAAAAGTGTAATTTTGGAAATTTATCTTTAATTAACATTTAGGCTTAATTCAAGAAAGGGGAATGGGTAACCACTGATCCTAATCAACATATTTGGATGATTGAAACATAAGGGATTTCATTGGTAGAAACCAATCTCATTATTATTAACTAAAAGGATAAATTTGTTCTTAAATTATTAAAATTTGGAAGTCTAACCAACTTAAATGATCCTAGACTTAGGGGTATGGTTTTGGGTGTTAATAACTCACCAATTTAATACCCCTCTTTAATGATTCAAAATGACTTTTAAAAATTTTGATAATGAATCATCGTCACTTAAAAATTCAATCTTTCAAAATATAACTAAGACATCTTTCAAAAGCTAAAGAGTTTAGTAGTGACCTAAGCTAAATCAAATTTAATTAAATAAGGATTAGAAAAGTAAACAAAATTAAAATTGAAAATCTTTAAAACACTACAATCCCAAATTAAAAGGTTGGCTAAGTGTCTTGACAACATTAACTTGCCGCTTTAAGGGACTTCACCCACTTAACCCTCAAATTAAATTATAAGTGATAATTACCCTACTCATGGAGATAATTGAAACATCAATGTTCATTGAACATTAAAGGATAGGTTATTAAGCAACATAATAAGTTTAAGAAGAGCTCAAGATTTTTCACCAGGCGGTGAGAGGGAAGTATGGACTTGCTTCTTTCTCCAAAATTGTTCAATACCTCGGAGGTCTACTAAACTTAATATGATTTGCTTAACAAAAGTCATCCTTAAACAAGTTAATAGGGATCCACCAAGATATGACCTAGGGTTGGGTATATCACTAAAACCTTACTTTTCCGCTTTATATAAAATGCTCTCACAAGTATTTTGTGTTTCAGGTGGTGGAACGAGAAGACTCGTCAGGTACTCTTTTTATAGTTTATAGTGTCGTCTTTCTTGTACTTTTATATTGTACTTTTTATGCTTACAAAACTTGCATGCTAAACAACAATGTTACCCTACATGAAAACCAAGACTATTAGGATAGCCACAAAACTAAAGCCAAAAACCAAGACCAAAATTAAAATCTACAAGATAAAAATCACCTCCACAACTTTCAAAATATAAAAAAAACTCAAAATTTAATCACAAACATTACAAAAACTACAATTACAACTAAATTAAGACGTCTCTATCGAATGACCAGGATTCCATCAGAGGAGGTAACCTACGGTTGGTAACGAGACTTCCCACAGTCCATATGAAATTATGGAACTCATTAAGTTGAGTTTAGTAAATTCATTCAGACTAAGTGAATCCAATATAAAATACTTGTGGTGGAATGAGGAAACTGTAGGATCCTAATCAGTGTCACTCTAATCAACTTTAATATGCCCCATAAAATTTAAAGAACTTCAACCATAGGGCCATCTAATTTATCATCATAACTTGACACCCTAGAAAACTTAAACTCGTCACGACAAGGAGCTTGGAGCTAGCATAGTGGGCAACACGGTCATCTTCAACAGCAAAACATGTCTTCCCCAGCTAAACGAATGCCTTCCTTATAATTAAACAACCAAGCCATAGGACTTTGAGGTTGTTTGGTTATGCAACATAAATCCTCAACTTATCTTTAGGCCTTTGTATAGCCCTACTGTACTATATAAGCCCTAACACGTCTTAGGATTCTGAGGTTGTCGTTTGTCATGACCTAAATCCTCACATCTTCTAGGCTATTTGTGTGATCATTTCTCGTAAATGTAAGCTCCAAATTAATAAAAATTTGTAGGATGAAACCATTAAATAATTTCTCCTCAAAACTAAAGCCAAACAATAGGATAGACTAGGAAGCCACCGAGGTTATCCTCCGAATCTATGACATCCCCTAGTTCTTCCTCCTTTGGATTCCAAAACAAAATGTTCCAAATTTAGGCCAATCCCATTTCACACCTCTTTGTTCGATCTCATTGAAAAGGCTTATCCTTTTGATTTCCTTGAAGATAATATTTCCAGATTTTTATCGAGAGTTTTCTTAAGTGACTTCAGTCATTTAAGATGTAATTAACTATAGGGGCATGCCCTTATAGGAAGCTCGTTCGAACCCAACCTAATATAAACCCTATTTAATTCTTTATATTAAATAGGGAAACTTTTCAGCAAATAAATAGTTTTGCAGACCAAACAAATGTCATATATTTTTCAGTTTATTTGATCGAGCCTCTTCTTAAAGCCTTGTGTTTATCCTTCGGAATAGATAATGGGTTTGAGGTATAGCGTTATTTCATTTAAATTGTGAAACAATTGGGGTCAGTTTGATTTTATATTTTTCTATATATATATATGTAAATTAAAATGTTCTTCCGAAGCAGGCAACAGGATTTTGATTCTGTCGGCTGACAACTTCCAATGGGCAACCCCTCCAACCAAAAATAGTTTCGACACCACCATAACTCACAACAGCGCCATTACAAACCAGAGTCATCAACCTAACCCAATACTAACCACACCATAATGACATAACCATAGCACATCCACCTGCACCACAACACAAACTAGAGCCATCACATAAACTAAATACCCCCACCCCAACCTACAGCCTACTACCACCACCCCAACTGCCAACTACCACACAACCACACAACACACATCACATGCCATAGCCACCACACAACCACAACACCCTGATACACCAAAGTAATATACTATTTTAAGACCATATTTTATGCTTATTTTTTGTGATATTGTACTTTAAAGAAGGGTATTTATATGTTTTCGTTGTAGACATTATTTTTAGGCATTCAGAGCAAAAATGACAAAATTTGGAGCCAAAACAACTAATTTTAGAGTTCTTGTGCATGATGCGTAATTTGACAAAGGCTTGACACATGATGCGCCAAAACTGTTGCATGATTCACCAGAGATAACTTTTACGGATTAAGGTGGTTCAAGACAAATTTTGCATGAATTTTCAAAAGGACACTTGTTCTACACACCTATTGGAGTAATTCAGTGCATCTCGACACTTTTAAAGGTTCTTTTATGTAAGGATATGTGTCTAAGATCAAATGACACATCTTTTGAATTCAAAAGAGTTGAATTTTGGAGGGAATTTTGAAGTCCTTTTGAAAGCAGATAGCACAAAATAAGAGAGAGAGATTTTAAGGAGTTAAAGGGGGGACAAAAAACATAAGAAAGTGTGGGTGGCGTGAATGGAAAGGAAAGAAGAAGAGGAGATTTTCTTCTAGGGTTGTAAGAGGAGAGGGAAGGTGAGAGATTTTTTCTTCATTACTCTTATAAGAGAGAACTGAGGGTGTTTCTTAAGAGAGAATGACTTGGAGAGAACTTCTAGGGATTTTATTGGGAAGGACTGTGAGATAAGTTGAGTCTTTTATTTCTTTTGTTTTGTAAACTTGATTTTATATATCAAATCCATGTTTTTTCATATCCTTCTCATGAATTCTGAGAAGTTTTCTTTATCCTTTTTCCTACTTTGAGATATGATTTTGTGAAGATTTGATTTTGTTTTCTATGGTTTTAAATGTTAATAATTTATGATGATTTGAACTCCGATCTTCATTTACTTTTTGATCTGACTAATTGAAATGTTATAACATGTTGATAAATATATGTTCTGAAAAGGGCTATGATTTCTACAACAGGGGGAGAATCACATTTGATTTCATGGGAGAGTATGTCATCAATGGAATTGAGTGCAAATAAATAAGGAAATATACTTTTTTGGATGCTTAATTAGAGATTTAAGGTGACAAATTAAAATCCCCAATTTGGTCCAATTGATTGGAAACTAATACGAGATTGTTAGCCCTCAACGGAGAGAGTAGTGGGAGCTCTGGAGTGGCAGCCGGTATCCTCCCAGCCTAACTACAAAATTAGGGACCAAACTCTGGATTAGTCAATGTTCCTTATAGACCTTGGAAGAGGGTAAAGAATAGGATTGCTCCTATATGATAGAAAATAGTTTTTATATTTACTTTCAAAATAATTTTAATTTCTTCACAATCATATACTTATTGTAAAGGGGAAGGATGATTTCCTAAACTTGAATCTTCCATAAACAAAAACTTGGTTTGGTTTTCATAATTTTACTTTTTAAAGTTTAGTTTCTAGATTGTTAACTCTATCTTTCAACTGCATTTTAGATAACATTCACCTTACTAGTTAATATTCAAACTTTGCACTTTACTTTTATTTTTGTGTTTTTAGATTATAAAATAATTTTTAGAATTTACTTATAGGTTTTTCCAACTTCCTCATGGGATTGATATCTATGACTCCATTAGAGCCCTTTATTATTTAAGTGATATGTATACTTGCGTTGATTTTTAAGGGGATTTGGTAGTTTAAAAAGAGTTTTAAAGATAAATTATTTTCATAAAAAAAGTATTTTTATTGGGATTATATTGCAAACTTATTGTTATATCTGACATGTGTATTTTGTAGTCTTGAAAGATATTTGCAAAATTTGCATGCTAAATCTACCTACATCTAATTTTTGGTGTCATTGTCGGGGAAGTAACGAAAAATATTAGTAAGCTATTTTATTTTATTATGAAAAAAAAACAAAAAAAGCATGTTTGTATTTTAGTTTTGAACATTTTCTTATTTAAGTGTGTTTGCTTATTTTTAATTACTTTCTTTGTTTATTTATGTTTAGTGTAAGATCTGAAAATTTATTACTTTTCTATTCTGAATTAGAGAGAACTATTAGAAAAATTTGAAAATAAAAAATAGAAATTAATCATTTTAGCAAGATGGCTTGGAATTCCAGTTATCCTTTAAGAGACCTCTAAGAGATTATGTTAATCCTACAGCAGATGAAATTCATTTGAGCATACAGAACCCAGTTGTAGCTACCAATTCAATTGAGCTTAAACGTGTTATTATCCAAATTGTCAAAACAATTAGTTTGGAGGAACATTAACTGAACATCCTAATTTACACCTTGCTAGTTTTCTAAAATTGTGTGCTACATTTCAATATGATGGAGTGTCAAATCATGCTGCCGGACTTAGGCTTTTTACTTTTTCACTAAGGGATAAAGCTAATATGTGGTTAAATTTGTTAACACCTGGATCTATTAGAACATGGGGAGATTTGTCATAAAAATTTTTATCAAAATATTTCCCACCTTAATAAATTGTTAAGCTTAGAAATGATATCACATCTTTTTGTTTGTTTGAAGGGGAATCAATTTATAAAGTTTGGGAAAGATTTAAGGATCTCTTTAAAAAGTATTCACACCATGTGTTGCCAGATTGGTTAATAATTCAAGCTTTGTATAATGGGTCAGTTGGATCTCTTATATCGATAATTAACACTGCTACTGGTGGATCATTAATATCAAAACCATTCGATGAAGCATACTCATTAATTGAAGAGATGCTACTAAGAATTTCAATGACCCTCTGAAAGGGTAAACCGAAAAAGAGTTGCTATTATTCGTGATTTTGATGTAATATCTATGTTAGCTGCCCAAATAGTTGTTATATCGAAGAATATATATCAATATGGAATGAATTATTCTCAGACAGCACCTGTACTTGAGGAAAACTCATTAGGACAAATGATAGAATCTCAATTTTCTAATGAGAATTTAAATGCAATAAACAATCATTCTAATAATTCTTATACCAATTAATAAAATCCTGGTTGAAAAAATTATCCGAACTTTAGTTAGAGTAAGAATAATTCAAATGCTATAAATCCATAATGGGGAAACAATACTGTAAACCCATTGAGTAAGGAGAAAAAGTTATCAATGGAAGAATTGATATTGCAAATGGGAAGTCAATTAAAAATTCAAGGAGCTGCATTTAGAAACATGGAAATCAATTGGGATGTATTGCTACCGCACTTAGCAATAAATCTCCAGGAACATTGCCTACCAATGTTGAAGTAAATCCTAAAAATCAGAACAAAGAGTAAATTAAATCCATTCAACTAAGAAGTGGAAAAGATTTAGTAAACAGAGTTCAACAAGAAGTTGAAATTGAAAAAGATGAGGTGGAAAATGAAAAATCTAGTGAAGATTTTCAATTTGAAAGAGAACGACCTATTAAACCCATGAAAATCTCTGTAGAAAGATCACCACCACCATTTCCTCAAAGAATGAAGCATAAAAACAGCGACAACCAATTTTCTAAATTTTTGGAAATTTTTAGGAAATTAATGATAAACATCCATTTGTTAAAGCTTTGGAACAAATGACAAGCTATGTGAAGTTCATGAAGTATATACTTAATAAGAGAAGGAACTTTGTAGATAATGAGACTATTGTAATCAATGAAGAGTGTAGTGCTATAATTCAGAAAAAGCTTCATGAAAAGCTTAAAGATCCTGGAAGTTTTACAATTAATTATTAATCTTATGTTATTATCAATTTTCAGAAGATTGGGCTTAGGAGATAATTCACCTACTACTATAACTCTTCAGTTAGCTGATCATTTGATTACCTAGCCTAAAGGAGTTATAGAAGATGTTTTAGTAGAAGTTGATAAATTTATCTTTCCTGTGGACTTTATTGTATTAGATATGGAGGAAGATAAGAAATTCCTATCACTTTAAGAAGACCATTCCTAGTTGTTCCCAAATTTTTGGTATGTAAGGATTTATGAGGTTGGAACCACTACAGTGCTAAAAATTTTGATCCTTATATGAAAAATAAGTTGTGTAATATATATATATATATATATATATATTTCCACAAGGAGATGCATTTGTCTCCCTACATGTTGATTAAAGAGGGGGTTACAAGGAAGAAAAAACAACTGGAGACTATTTGATTCAATACAGGAATCATCAGTCATCCCAAAAAAGCTACACAAACAATAGTTTGCCAAGAAATAAAACCCTAGCTAACATGGAGTGCAAAATCTGAAGATAAAGAGGGGGAAAGGAAAACCATAGCAGAGGAATAAACAATCACTTAAGATCTTGGTTAACAATTCTGAAATGTGGGAACTCAATCCTGTCACCCTGCAGTAAAAATTGAAGAGTGTGGGGAGGGGAAACATCAACAAAGTACTCCTTTAAGTGTTAACCATGTCTGGCAAGCCAATTTGCAGGCTGGTTTCCCTCTCTATAGATAAAAGTATATGTCACATTTAACTGTGAAGATATTTCTCTAATCTTTTTGGTCCAATAAGTAAGGTGTCAGGGTGTAAGCTCCTCATCCTTCAGTATGTTGATTATAGCAGTAGAATCCACTTCTAACCAGTAGTTGTACCAGCTTGACATTTTGGCAATTTGTAAAGCCCAATAGACAGCCACTAATTCAGTTTCAATAGCATCAGCAGCCACAATGGGGATGTGGAAGTATAATAAGCATTTTCCTAAGTGATTTCTGTAGACTCCCCAACACCTGCTCCTAACTTATTGAAGCTTCCATCAGTATTTACCTTAACTTTGTGGTAACCAGGAGGTTTCCAGAAAAACCTATGAACATAAATCTTTTCTGGTTGTCCCAAAGAGTAAGAGTTAGAGATGTTAGGAAATCTTCTAAACTTAATCATCTTGTGAACATAGGAAAGGCTATTTCTGACTATCTTCTCAATTTTTGGTGTACCTTCTTCAAACTTAACCTTGTTTCTTTCCACCAAATAAACCATGCAACAATGAGAGGTATAGAAGCATAGTTCCTCTTATTCCATGTCTGCCAGAAAGTGGTGATATTATCCCAAGTAAAGAGGTTTTTGTCAATATTCAAGTGGGCTAGCAGTTGGTGCCAGACAAGCTGTACAAAGTTGCATTAAAAAAAAGATGGGGCAATGATTCCTCCTCCTGAATACAAAACCTGCATATAGAAGGCCCCCTTATACCCTTTAGTTTAAGAATATCATCAGTAGGGAGGAGATTATTAAAGACCCTCCGACAAAAAAAAGACATGGAGGGGACAGAAAATTGCTCCAAATAATTTTGCTCCAGGGTAGGTGTTCCCATTGGAAAATTTTAGAGTAGATGGCTTTGGTAAGGCTTTGATTTCAGAAAGACTGACAAACAATTTTATCAGGCTTTCTTCTGTTAATATTGATGCTGGCAATTTTGCCTATAGAATTGGCATGGAGAATTTTTGAAAGTTTAAGTAAAGACCAGTCATCATTCACCCAACAGTCAGCCACCTTGAGGTTAGAGTTAAGGGTGCTACAGATAGGGGACAACCAATCTTTAGGGCACCAATTATCAAGCCAGAAATTTATGTCTCATTTCCCCAAATCCTAAATGAACAGGTTTTCAGTAGTATGTCTTATATTTAGCATTTTTCCCCAAATTTTGGAGTCCCCTATCTTTCTTTCAACAAGTGTGGGGTGCTAATCTCTACAATATTTTCCCTTAATGAAAAGAGCCCACAGAAAAGTCTAAGCTCTGAACTTAATCCAAAGCTTACATAAGTTGATTTGGAAAAGCTGATTAATACCCTTGAAGCCAATGCCCCTAGCCAGTTGAGGTTTAGCCACTTTTTGCCAAGAAGCCCAATGCATCTGTTGCCTCTGTCCAGACCATAGAAATCTGTTAAATGCCCTTTCAAGGTGAATCTGGGTGCTTTTTTTGATATTAGTCGTCTGCAGGATATAAGAGGGAAAAGTAGTTAGAACTCTTTTCAGCAATGTAATTCTGCCCCCATTTGAAAGAAAGGAATGAGTCCACCCATTAAGGTAGGTAGTGATCTTATTTATGACTTCTTCAAACTGAATTTGTTTGGTTCTTCCAGTAAGAAGCATGGTCCCCAAATACTTGACAGGAATCTGGGAGTTTTAGAAGCCAGTATAACTAGAAGCCCATTATTTGCAATTTGGATTTGCATGTTTATTGAAAATCAGCAGGCACTTCTCTGGACTGAAACACATAACAGAGTGTGTTTGGAACTTTTAAGGAGTCTGATACACTTTCCTTACAGCATTTTTATGAGCTCTAGAGAAAACCATGATGTCATCAACATAGATCAAGTGGGTGATGGCAAGGTTGGATCTATGATGATAGATAGTAAAGTTTTGGCTTAGAAGAGAATCATCCAGCATTCTAGATAAATAGTTAATAACAATAATAAACATAGTGGGGGATAAGGGCTCCCCTTGCTTCAAACCTCTGGAAGCAGTGAAAGACCCCCAGCCTTTTCCATTTATGGGAGTAGAATGATTACTATTGTGCAGCCATCTATGAATCAGCTGACAGAAGTCAGAGTTGAAACCTTTAGCAGTAAGAACATCCATAATGAATCCCCAACTGATAGTATCATAGGCCTTTTTCAAATCCAATTTGTATATCAAATTACCACCTCTAGATGTTTTATTCAGATCATTCAAAATTTCTTGTGCCAAGAGAGTGTTGTCAATAATAGATCTCCCCTTCACAAATGTTGTCTGATTGAGTTTAATGATGTGTTCAAGATGAGGTTGGAGTCTATTGACAATGATTTTGCTGATCACTTTGCTGATTACAGTGGCTAGACAAATAGGTCTGAAGTGATTCCAGGTGGTTTGAATCTCAGATTTGGGGATCAGCACAAAAGTAGAAGCACTGAAGTACTGTGGGAGATTATTTCCTTAGAAAAAACTGGCAACAGCAGCAATCACCTCAGGTTTAATAATGTCCCAAGATTTATTGTAAAACTCAGCTGTGAAACCATCAGGACCAGCTGCTTTGCTACTATCAATGGAATTAATAGCCTTCCATATCTCCTCTTCATCAGGGATGTTAGCAAGTTTTAAATTCGCAGTGTAATCCTTCTCAGCATTGAAATAATCAGGGTCAATAGGGCTTCTGAGATTGTTCTCTTGGTTCAACAAATTTTTGAAATAGCTTACAACATCATTAGCTATTTTTGCATTCTCATGAAGCCAATTCCCCTCAACAGTCTCGATAGCATGAATAGTATTAAATTTCCTTTTATACTTTATGTAAGCATGGTAGAATTTGGAATTTTTGTCCCCCTCCTTGAAGATATTCATACCAGCTTTTTGCTTCAGATATTGGTCTTAGTAATCAATAGCAGTAAGAAGTTTATTTTGAGCAGTTATCAGTTCTTTTTCCGCAGCTAAGCCCTCCTGTTCAAGTTGCTCCAATCTTAAGACTTCCTCCTCAAGCTCCTGCACATTGATGAGGACATTCTCAAGAGTCCCCCAACTCCAACTCTTCAGAGATTTAGTGGTTTTGATATGTAATAAGCTGAGTTTGATAAGAGGATTAGTGTGTGAAATCCCATTCCAAATGTTGGCAATGTAAGAGTTGTAAGAAGGATGAGAAGACCACATGTTCAGATATCTAAATGGGGAAGGGGAAGATATGTTATCTGAAGAGGTGATGCTGATAAGGATAAGTCTGTGGTCAGAACCAACAAGGCTAAGATGGGTAACAAAAGTGAAAAGGAAGTGGTTGTACCATCTATCATTGACCAAACATCTATCAAGTCTTTCCCAGATTTTACCCCTCTTCCAAGTAAAAGCAGGACCTTTAAAGCCCAAATCAAACAGCCCAGCCCTGTGGATATTGTCAGTGAAAGTATTCATTTTAGTAAGGTTAAGAGCTCTACCCCCAATTTTTTCAGCAGGAGAGGCAATGCAGTTAAAATCTCCCCCCACAATCTAGGGGGAATCCATTAGCTGACTGATATTCAACAAGCAACTCCACAGCCCCTTTCTGTCTTCCTTAGTTCAACCTGCATAAGTTAAAGTAGCATAGCCCACATGTCCATTTATGTTAAACTTAAAATGGACAAATTGTTGATGTTAACAATGATGTTCAAAATGATTTCTTTTCTACATAAAATCCAGATTTTATTATTGGTATTGGCAAAATTAATGAATCCAGGGAATTTTTTGATAAGCTTTTGATGGTTTTTATGAACCATAGGCTCAAGAATCACAATGCACCAAGGTTTATATTTACAATTTAAATGTAAAAATCTTTTAAGAGAAACGGGATTGGCAATTCCCTTAATGTTCCAGTAAAGGATATTAATCATTTGTTGGATGGAATTGTAGGGATGACTGTGACCTTGATCTGGTTTTGCCTCTATGATGTTGGGGAGAACCAATCTTAATATTAACTTTACTCTCAACCTGTTTTGATCTTCCCTGCTGTAATTTCTATACTTCATTTACTTGTTTTCTTTTCCTTCTAGCTGTTTGTACCTGCCAATCATCTTCTATTGCCTATTGAATGCCAGCAATAACATGATCCTAAGGTGCCTTGCCATGATAGTCTGTCTGTCCTTCCTCATGAGGGGAAGGTGAGGGAGTGATTATTGTAATTTCTTGGATTTCCTTTCTAACTATATTGATTGGTGAAGTACCTATGTTTCTGTTTGTAGGGGAGACTTCTGATGGCTCATCTAAAGGATCCTCTGATGAAGAGTTTACTTTTATGGTTGGGGGTATTTCCTCAGTTCTTTGAGTGTGATCCTTCCTGTTATGCAGATGTGATTCTTCAGTAAAGTTTTCTATGGCTTGCAGTAAGATTTTTCCTGTTTCCTTATTATCCTTGCCAGCATTTCTTTTGATTGGTGGATGTAATCTGTAGCATTTTTCCACTGTATGGCCAAACATTCTACAATGTTGGCAATAGTATGGTTTTTGTTCAGGGACAATGTTCTGCCAAAAACCATCAGTATCTGAGCCAAACCATATTCTTTTCAATTCAAGGAGGGTGATGTCTCTTTCCACTTGTATTCTGGCCAGTACCGGCCTGACTTTGTTATAAGTAGGTGCATCCACTTTCAAAGGTGTACCCAGAGCTCTCCTTATGTTAAACAAGGCATTCAACTTAAAGAAAGGAAGTGGAAGCCCAGGGAACTTATACCAAATAGGAACCACAGGTGGTTCCTTACTTGGATCAAAGTCAGGAGTCCATTTTACAATTTTCATAGTAGCTCCAGCAATAATTACTGATTGCTTTGTAAAAACTCTTGCATAATCTTCCTCAACAGCTAATTGGATTAGCAGATGCCTCCCATCCATCAGTCCCATCTTCCAATTACCAATAAATTTTAGAGATTCAAAGAAATTCCTAACCAGCTCCATTTTTCGATGTCCCAACTGAAATTTCCCTACTAATGTAAATTTTACTTCTTCTTTAAGAGAGGTTATCTCTCTGTTTGTGAAGAACACAACAGTTTCTCCCTCCTTGAATCCAAGTTGGTGGATTCAAGGACAGCTTCCTTTACCTGCAGCAGTATCATGAAAGTCCTGAGGGAAAACCAAATGGTCCAGATCCTGTAGAACTTCAGTAGAGTTTCCAACAACCCCAGCATAGGTTGCCTTGGTCCAATGAGAGTCACTAGCAATATCAATAGCTGTAGTCATGGCTAAAACTGCAACAGAAATAGGAGAAATCCCACCCAGCACCAAAAAAGTGGGGAAGGAACTCTTGCAGCTATAGAGCAGCCAGAGAGGAAACCAATGGAACAGTACCACCAAACAGTACTCAAAAAAGTTCTCCACCACCACCAGGAAAAAAACCCTGAAAGGAAGTAACCACCACAAGCAACCACCTCTGAGTTCTCCTTCAACCAGCAGCCACCAAACCTCATCCTTTCAGAAACCCTAGCAGAGCACCTCCCTCCTCAGCCGCCAACATCCTCATTTTTTGTTTTATATATATATATATATATATATATATATATATATATATATATATCTCTCTCTTATACACATATATAT
>JXCR01119754.1:70729-148124 GCA_002079205.1 Phalaenopsis hybrid cultivar | reverse complement strand
TATATATATATATGTATATCCTACTATTTTGTTTAATAAGCGTTTTATATATTAAATAATAATATTTTGGGATCATACATAATTTTATGTATCATAAACTAAAACAAATATTGGTATTGGAGAAAATTTTGGAATCGAATTTAATAAAAAAAATAGAGACGCAATTTCGGCCTTTGATGCAAATGACGTCAGAATGGGCACTGATGGTGCCCGCGTACACAAGCCATGGCACCGACAGGGCCATCGGGAGCTCCGACAAATTTTTTAGCAGTTTTGTGCATTCAGGACAAATTTGGCAAACTTTGCTAGGATTGCACTCCTAAATAATCGCCGAGAGGTGTTTTTAAAGGCCTAAAAACTGCCTTGGACTACCAGAAACCTCCAAATTTTGAAATCCATAGCTTCCAATTCTAGAACTACTTCAAGGTATGGAGTTTTCAATAGAAGAAAGTTTATAAGTTTTTACACATAGTGAATAAACGATAAAGTCATCACGAAGAAGAGACTTATTAAGGAGAGAGGCTTTTTTAATCATGGATTGAGTAATCCAAGTTAACAGATTAAGAAAATCATTGTACAGGGCGTTGAGAAGTTCTATGCTACACTACCTCTGTAGTTGTTGTACCAGTGGTAAAAGACTTCTTTGCTAACTTACATGGAATTACCCAAAGAGTAGTCATCGTTTGAGTTAAGGCTGTACCATTTACTCCAGCTCAAATTAATTATTTGTATATAGTAAAAAATGTGTCAATCTGTCATTATACAAATTTTATCCCAACGAGAGATATAATGCAAGATGTATATCATTTCTAATGGATGAAAATGATAATTGGGAAATAAGAGATGAGGGATACGTTAGTTTTTCCGTTTCACTACTTAATCCAATATCAAAACAATGACATTTCTTCATCTCTGCAAAACTACTCCTTACCATGAAGATTAGTTAAGTTACAAAAGAAAGTGCAATTTTAAACTATTGCATTCAAATGGAAAAGCCCATTGATGTGGGATCAATTATTTTCAAATCTATTATAAGTATTATTATGAATGGGCCTATATATGGACTAGGGCATCCTTCTACAATTTTCTTACTTTGGAGTCAATCTTAAGTGTCATATGAAAGTTGGGAAAAAGAATTATTACCCTGGGAGCCCAAGATTCCTATTGATGACAATTACATTAGGAATGGAAATGAAGCGTTAGATATTATTTTGGGTCATTAATCACATGCTTCAACACCATTAACGTCACAAACAGTTGAAGGTTCCATAGCTTTGGAGAAAACAATGAGGAAAATCGATAGATAACTTCAGAGTATTATGAAGCCAATAGGAAACTTAACCACCTTTTTGATCACTTAGATTGGAGGATGAAGGAGAACTTTGATCATACTTGAATAATTGAAGTAGTTTTGGTGTAAATGTTCAAGAAAATTAGATGGATCGATGAAAATTTGACTGATCAATTTCCGTACCGACCCTTCTACAAGTTGTACTTCTATTACCAGTCTATAGAAGATATTAAAGGAGGAGAAAGTAGTGAAGATGAAGCAGAATAATTGACGAAGTTGGACTATCTACTATTTTAAAGTAATTATATTTTTAATGTGATTATGTTGGATTTAATTTGCTTTAGAACTCTTATAACGTTAATTGTGTGTATATTTTTGTGTCAGTATTCTAGTGTTGTGGCTTAATTTCGACGCTAAATTATAATTTAGTTTGCTTTACGTATGTGAAAGTGTGATTAGAAAAATGTATTTGAAAGAATTAAATTTTCATATATAAAAGTTAGTTTGGTGTTATTTGTGAAAATACTTGTTTGGGAATTATTTTAAAATAAAAATTAGTGTTCAAAAAGACTAATTAGACTTTGGAGTGAATTGAAAGAAAGTTGAAAGTTGCAAAAATTAAGAAAATTGAATTTTTAGGCACTGGCGCCGTCGGTGCCAGTTGATACACAAAAAATATATGCATTTTTAGACCCATATTTTATACTCATTTTTTGTGATATTGCACATTAAAGAAAGGTATTTTTCATGTTTTATTAGAGGTTGTTAATTTTTAGGACTTGAAGCAAAAATGAAGCAAAAAGAATGAAATTTGGAGTCAAAATAGAGTTTTTGAAAAAATTTTAGTATCGATGGCACCAGACTGGGCTTCGATGGCGCCGCTTGACAGAGAGCACAGATTTAATTAACTGGCCACTGGCGCCGACTATGCTAGTGTCGGTGCAGACACTGTTTCTAGATGATTCGATGAAATTGGACGCTTTTTGAATAGTTTTCGGATGCACCATTTTGAAACGGACCTTAGGCTCTATTTAGTGTCGAAGTTGATTAGAAAGGACTCTCCTCCTCCGCTCTCTTGGTTTCTCTTCACATCTCTTTACCCCTCTTCATTCCACTTTGCATCCTTCCAAGCCATTCCACACTATTAGTCATTTATTTTCATTATAGATTTGAGTTTGTGTGGTGAGTTTAAGTGTCAATTCTTCTCTGAGAGTATTTGAGAGGGAGACAAGTGAGAGATTTCTTCTTCCTACATTTCCTAAGAGAGGCTATAAAGGATTTTATTTGAGAAAGAGTTTCAGATAAGTGTTGTTTGTTTATTATTGTTGTATGAACTTTCTTTAATATGTGAAATTTATGTTTTGTGGTATCTTTCTTAAGAAGTCTGAGTAGTTTCCTTTATTTTTCTCCCTACTCTGAGATATAGTGAAATGAAGTGATAATTTGGATCTTCCAATGTTAAAATATAAAATAAATTGTGATGGTTTTTCAACTCCGCTCTTAATTTACTTTTCGATCTTGCCAATTAAATTGTTAAAATATCTTGTGAAACATATGATCCAGAAAATAGAGTATGAGTTCTACAACAAAGTGAGAATCACATTTAAGTACATGAAAAAGTATTTCATTCATGGAATTAAGTGCAAAAAATAGGGAAATATACATTATTGGGTGTAGAATTAAAGATTTTTAGGGTGAAAGACTAAAATCCCAAATTTGATCTTTATGTTTAAGAACTAAAGCGAGAGTTTGCCTTGAGGGGAATGAAAATGGGAGCTCTAGAGTGTGAGCTAGTATCCTCCTAGCCTAATAATGACTTCAGAGGAAGAGAAGTCTGAGCTCTGGAGTGGGAGCCAGTATCCTCCTAGCCTAGCCATGTATTTAAGGTACTAAACCTAAGATTAGCCAATGATTTTCTATAACACTGAATCAGGGTAGAGAATTAAAATTGCTCCTATCTGACATAATACATATTTAAACCATTTATTTCATCTCATTTAACCAAAAACTCATTGTAGTGGAAAGATATTTTTTCATATTGGAAAACTTCATCACATAAACGTAATTTAATAGTTACTATTTTAAACTTTGCATTTAAATTCAGTTAGTAGTTTATTTAGCTTTGATAATATCTTAAACATTCAAAATTAATGACAGTAATTTTTTTTTTATTTCTATGATTTTTTTAGTTAATTTATCATTTCAAAGTTAGACCTTCCACGGGGGATCAATATTTGGGAGTTAAATAGAAAGTCTTACATTACTTGATAATGATATGTATACTTGCATAGAATCCCAACATTAAGTGCTTAATATAATTATTTATAAAATACTACATCAAATTTTTTACACCATTGTAAAGCAGAGTCAACTTTATAAATTTTACACAACTATATTTTCAGGGGATCAAGTTTTTGACGCCATTGTCGGGGAAGGTAACGGTAAATTAAATAAATTTCGTAAATTAGGAAATTTAGAGATAAAATATAAAAAATCCAAAATCCAAAAAAAATATGCAACTATATATTTAAAAATATTTTTAAGCCGCTTTTCTTTACTTATTATATTTGTTTATGCGAAATATTGGATTTGAAGGTTTAGTACCTTACCATTCGGAATTAGAACGTAATATTAGAAAATTTTGAAAATAATAAAAAGAAATTAAATTTTTGAGTGAAATGGCGATAAATTTAGATAATCAAATAAATAAAAATCGACAAAGACCTTTAAATGATTATGCTAATCCGACAGCAAATGAACTTCACTTAACTATTTAAAATCGTGATGTTGCTGCTAATTCATTTGATCTTAAACCTGCTATTTTCCAAATTATACAAAATAATCAATTTTAAGGAACACCTACTAAAGATCTTAACTTACATCTTGCTAGTTTTCTTGAAATATGTTCTAAATATGATATTGTTAGGCTTAGAAGTTTTCCTTTTTTCATTAAGGGATAAAGCTAAAAATTGCTTAAATTCATTAGCACCTGGATCTATCAGAACCTGGGGAGAACTATCAAAAAAAATTTTGGCTAAATATTTTCCACCCTCGAAAACTGCTAAGCTTAGAAACGATAATACATCTTTTTGTCAGTTTGAAGAAGAATCGATATATGAATCCTGGGAAAGATCTAAGTATCTCCTCAGAAAATGTCCACACCATGCTTTACCATATTGGTTAATAATTCAAACATTTTACAATGGATTAGTAGGATCACTTAGATCTATTATAGATACTGTGTAGGTGGATCACTAATATCAAAACCTTTTGATGAAGCATACTCTTTAATGGAAGAAATGACTACTAAAAATTTTCAATGGCCCTCTAAATGGGTAAATCCTAAGAGAGTAGCTAGTATTCATGAATCTAATGCAATGTCTATTTTAGCATCTAAAATTGTTGCTATATCGAAAGGATAGATCAAATTGGAGTGAACTATTCTCAAATTCCACTAGTATTAGAGAAAAATTTGCTAGGGCAGATAAATGATGCTCAATCATTATATGAAACTTTAAATGCTATAAATAATCGAAATAACAATCCCTATTCTAACTATTACGACCCTGATGGAAAAATCACCCTAATTTTAGTTAGAATAATTATAACAATTCAGTGAATCCCTTAGAAAATTTAAATAACCATGGAAATCCTAATTATCGACCTTAATATCCTCCTAAATTTAACTCTAACCCTAACCCACAAGTTAAGGAAAAAAAGTTGATGATGGAAGAGGTAATGTTGAATATGGGAAATGAAATACAAAATTAAAGGGCTGCTATTAGAAATATTAAAAATTAATTAGGACATATTGCTACTCCACTAAGTAACATACCTTCAGGAAATCTTCCAAGTACTATGGAAGTTAATCCAAAAGATCAAAATAAGGAGAAAATTAAAGCTATTTAATTATGAACTGGAAAAGAAGTTAAAATAAGAATCCAAATAAAATTGAAGTTGATGAGGAGAAGGAAGAGATTGAAAGTGTCCATAATGAAAATCAACAAATAAAAGTTTCCTTAAAAAACCATCTAGCTTCGTTTCCTCAGCGATTGATGCATAAAAATAAAGATAAACAATTTATAAAACTTTTGGAAAGCCTTAAAAAGTTAACAATAAACATTCCTTTCATTGAGGCTTTGGAAAAAATGTCAAATTATGTGAAATTTATGAAAAATATACTAAACAAGAAAAGGAAAGTTGTAGATCATGAGATTGTTGCACTTAGTGAAGAGTGTAGCGCTATTATTCAGAAAAATCTTCTTGAAAAGTTAAGAGATTCTAGTAGTTTTACTATACCTTGTGCAATTGGTGAAAAGTTTTTTTAGAAAAGCCTTATGTGATTTAGGAATAATTATCAATCTTATGTCTCTATCAATTTTTAAATATTTAGATTTAGGAGAGATTTCCCCTACTATTGTAACAATTCAGTTAGCATGTCGATTAATAACTTATCCTTTAGGAGTTATAGAAGATGTATTAGTAAATGTGGATAAATTTATTTTTCACATAAAATTTATAGTATTAGATTTGAAGGAAGATAAAGAGATTCTTATTATTTTGGGGAGACCGTTTCTTGCAATACAGAGAGCTGTGATATGTGTGCAAAAAGGAAAATTAATAATGAGAGTAATGATCAAGAAGTAACATTTATTATTGCAAAAGCTATGAAATATCCTGCAATAGAAAAAGATAATGAATGTTTTAGGATGGAAGTTACTGATTATCTAAGTAATAAGCAATTTAAGAAAGTGTTTGAAGAAAAATTAAGTCAAGAAGAATTTTGAGAGATGAGAATGAAATAAAAAAAGAGAATTTATATTATATTCAGGATAAATTTGAAAATTTAGATATGTTGGAAAATGATAACAAAAATCTTATTCCTTCAAGTATTAAACCACCTAAACTTGAACTGAAAGTATTACCTGCCCATTTAAAATATGTGTTATTAGGAGATTCATCTACATTGCTAGTTATTGTATCTTCTGAGTTAACTGAAATTCAAGAACAAAAATTAATTGAAATATTGAAAAGATATGAAAAGGCTATTGGATGGACTTTAGTTGATATTACATGAATTAATCCTTCCAATTATATGCATAGAGTTCTATTAGATGAATAATATCAACCTAAAGCTGAACCTCAGAGGAGATTACACCCAATAATGAAAGAATTTGTTAAAAAAGAAATCTTAAAATGGTTAGATGCTGGAATTATATATCTTATTTCAGATAGTGCTTGTGTGAGCCCAATTCACTTTGTTTCAAAGAAAGGAGGAGTGATCGTTGAAGTAAATGAGAAAAATAATTTAATTCCAATAAGACAAATTACTAGTTGGTGAATTTGTATAGACAATAGAAAATTAATTATGGCACCAGGAAAGATCACTTTCCTTTACCCTTTCTAGACCAAATGTTGGATAGATTGGCAGGAAAAAAAATATTACTGCTTTTTAGATGGATATACTGGTTATCATCAAATTCCAATTCCTCTTGTGGATCAAGAGAAAACAACATTTACATGCCCTTATGGAACATTTGCTTTTCGTAGAATGCCTTTTGAACAATGCAATGCACCTGCGACATTTCAAAGATGTATGATGTTAATATTTAGCAAATTGATTGAACATGGAATGTAAGTATTTATGGTGATTTCTCTGTATTTGGGACTTCAATTGAAGTATGTTTAAAAAATTTAGAAAAAGTTTTGCAATTATCTGAAAAAATCAACCTAGTATTAAATTGGGAAAAATGTCAATTTATGGTTGCACGAGCAATTGTACTTGGGCATAAAAATTCTGAAAATGACATAGAAGTAAATCCTGCAAAGATTCAATTTATTAATAAATTACCACCTTCTACTAGGGTTAGAGGGGTATGAAGTTTTCTAGGACATGTTGGTTTCTACAGGCGTTACATAAAAAAATTTTAAAAAAAAACTAAGCCATTATGCCAACTTTTAGAAAAAGATTTAAAATTTGATTTTAATGAGGAATGTATAAAAACTTTTGAATTATTGAAAGAAAAATTAATCGTTGCACTTATAATAGTTACACCTGATTGGGAGAAACCTTTTGAAATAACTTGTGATGCTAGTTATTAGGCTATTAGAGTTGTTTTAGGCCAAAGGCAAAAAAAAGTTTTTAAAGTAATATACTATGCTAGTAAAACTCTAAATGATGCTCAATTTAAATACACTACTACTGAACAAAAGTTATTAGTTATTATCTATGTCTTGGATAAATTTAGACCTTACTTGATTGAAACCAAATGTATAGTGCCTACAGATCATTCTGCTATCAAATACTTAATGCGAAAGAAGGATGCTAAACCAAGATTAACTAGATGGAAACTTCTATTGTAAGAGTTCGATTTTATTGTAGTTGATAGAAAGGGAAATGATAATCAAATAACTGATCATTTGTCTTTATTAGAAAAAGAAATATTAACTAATTTTGCAAATGATATTTTAGAAAATTTTCCTGATGAACAATTATATAATATTGATGAAATAAATATACCGTGGTATGCTGATATAGTAAATTATATTTTAAGTGATATTCTATCACCATAAATTATGAATTAATAATTAAAGAAAAATATATATGATTCAAAATTCTTTTTTTGGGATGACACATATTTACATAAACAAAGTGAAGATCTAATTATTAAGAGGTGTGTGCCTTAAGAAGATACTCAACAAATAATTGAAAGATTTCATGATTCTAAGTTTGGAGGACATTTTAGAACAAATAGAACTACATATAAAATTTTGCAAATTGAATTTTATTGGCCTAATCTTTTTAGAGTTGTTAATGAATATATGAAGACATGCGGTCAATATCAGCGAGTAGGAAATATTTCTAGATGTAATGAAATGCCTCTAATTACACATTGGAAGT
The DNA here is from genome assembly GCA_002079205.1 of Phalaenopsis hybrid cultivar. Taxonomy (NCBI): domain Eukaryota; kingdom Viridiplantae; phylum Streptophyta; class Magnoliopsida; order Asparagales; family Orchidaceae; genus Phalaenopsis; species Phalaenopsis hybrid cultivar. The sequence continues at coordinate 139,932 of JXCR01119754.1, read as the reverse complement.
TGAAATTTTTTATGTGCGGGGATTAGATTTTATGGGAACATTTATGCCTTCGTTTGGAAATTTATATATATTACTTGCTATTGATTCTATGTCCAAATGGATTGAAGGTATTGTTGTACCTAAATGTGATGCTCGGAGAGTTTATAAGTTTTTAAATAAAAATATTTTTACAAGATATGTAATGCAGAGAGTAATTATTACAGAGGGAGGATCCCATTTTAGGAATAGGAGAATCAAGAAATTAATTAAAAAAATGATATTATGCATAGATTCTCTACTACTTATCATCCCAGAACAGCAGTCTAGCAGAGTATCAAATTGTGAAATAAAATGAATTTAAAAAAAAACTGTAAATCCTTATAAATTGGATTTGTTTGCTAGATTAAATAATGCATTTTGAGCATACAAAATTGCTTATAAGACTTTTATAAGAATATCCCAATATAGACTTATTTTTGGAAAAACATACCACTTACCAGTAGAGTTGGAGCATAAAGCATTTTGAGCTATTAAGGAATTTAATTTTAATCTAAAAGATGCTAGTGAGAAAAGATTATTCCAACTCAATAAACTTGAGGAGATTAGAAATGAAGCATATGATAATGCAAAAATCTATAAAGAGAAAATAAAATATGGCATGTTTGAAAGGTTATTAAAAAGAAGTTTGAACCTAAAGAAGAAGTTTTATTATGAAATAAAGATTGAGATTATTTCCAGGAAAACTGAAATCCAAATGGTTAGGACCATTTAAGGTGATTAAAGTATATCATTATGGAACTATTGTTACTAAAGATCCTAAAACTGAAAAGATATATAAAGTTAATGGACATCAATTGAAGTATTATTATGAAGGACACATACTAGAATTTAAGGAAATTTTGATGTTAAGTCATTCTGATTAAACAATGGTACGNCATATCTTAAATTAAGACAAATATTGGTATTGGAGAAAAATTTGGAATCGAATTGAACAAAAAAATAAAAGATGTGATTTTGGCTTCTAGCACCGACGGTGCCAGAATGTGCACTGAGAGTGCTAGAATGGGCGTCGACGGCGCCCATTTACATGGACCATGGCCTTGATAGTGCCATTGGGAGCTCCAATGGCGTCCCGAGTAGTTTTGCGCGTTCAGTGCGAATGCGATGGGATTTGGCGAGACAATGCTCCTAAATAACCGCTGAGAGGTGTTTTTAAAGGCCCAAAAACTGCCTTGAATGACCATAAACTGCCTAATTTTGAATTTCATGACTTCTAATTTTAGAAAAACTTCAAGGTATGTAGTTTTCAATAAAATAAAGTTTATCAGTTTGACGTGCAGAGATTATACAATAAAGTCATTACAAAAAAGAGATTTATCAAGGAGAGAGGATTTTTCAATCATGGATTAAGTAATCTAAGTTCACAGATTGAGAAAATCATTATACAGAGACGATGGGAAGTTATGTGCTACACTACCGCTGTAGTTGTTGTACGAGTGGTAAAGGAATTCTATGCTAATTTACATGGAATTACCCAATGAGTCATCTTCATTCGAGGTAAGGCTGTACCATTTACTCCAGCTTGAATTAATGATTTCTATATGATAGAAAACATTTCAATCTGTCATTATACCAATTTTATCCCAACGAGAGATATGATGCAAGATGTATATAATTTTCTGACGAATGAAAATGATAATTGGGAAATCAGAGGTGAGGGATACATTAGTTTCTTTGCTTCACTACTTAACCTAATATTAAAACAATGGCATTTCTTCATATCTGTAAAATTACTCGCTACCATGAAGATTAGTAGAGTTACAAGAGAAAGTGTCATTTTAAACTTTTGCATTCAAGTGGAAAAGCCCATTGATGTGGGAATGATTATTTTCAAATCTATTATGGGTATTATTATGAATAGTTCAATATATGGACTGGGGCATCCTTCACACTATTCTTACTTTACAGTCAATCTCAAGTGCCATATGAAAGTTGGGATAAAGTATTATTATATTGGGAACCCATGATTCCTATTGATGATAATTATATTGGAAAAGGGAATGAAGCATTAAATAATATTTTGGATCATTCATCACATGCTTCAACACCATTAATGCAACAAATAGGTGGAAGTTCAATAACTTTGGAGGAGAAAATGAATAAAATAGAAAGAGAACTTCAGAGTATTATGAATACAATAGAAAATCTTGACTACCTTTTTTATCACTTAGATTGGAGGTTGAAAGAGAACTTTGATCGTACTGGAACAATTGAAGAAGGATTGGTGCAGATATTCAAGAAAAATGGATGAATCGATGAAAATTTGACTGATCAATTCCCGTATCGACCCTTCTACAATTTGTATGTCCATTACCAGTCTATTGGAGATATTAGAGGAAGAGAAAGTATTGACGATGAAGCAGAATAATTTAAGAAGTTGGACTCTCTACTACTTTAAAGTAATTATGTTTTTAATGTAATTGTGTGGATTTGATTTACTTTACTTTACGTTGCTTTAGAACTTTATTGATTTTGATTCCGTGTATAGTTTTGTGTCAGCATTCTAGTGTTGTGGCTTGATTTCAACGCTGAATTATAATTCAATTTGCTTTATGTATGTAAAAGTGTGATTAGAAAAATGTATTTTAAAAAAGTGTATTTTCATATATAAAAGTTAGTTTGATGTTGTTTGCAAAAATGCTTGCTTGTGAAGTATTTCAAGATGAAAATTAGTGTTCAAAAAGACTAAAAAGACTTTGGAGTAGATTGAAAGAAAATTGAAAATTGCGAAAATAAAAAAATGAATTTTTTGGTCACTGGCGCCGACAGCGCCGCCCTCGACCTAAAAACCAGCCAAACCCCTTAAAATTCATGATTTACAAAGGCCATTTTTACCTTTCAGTCACCTTCAACCTCCAGTTTTTGCATCTAGGGCTTGTTATTGCTTGGATTTGAGGCAATTTTAAGGTAAACAAATTTTGGATTTCATCTTCTCTAGATAAGGGCTACGCTTTGAACTCAAAATTTTTTATTTTCACTAAGGATTTATCTTACATTGCCCAAATCCAAAATTTTGAAATTTTTTTAGAAGATTTTGAGAAAATCCTTTGATGAAGAACTCTTAGTAGATTTAAGTTTAAAATGTTCCACATTGTGATTTTTGGAATTTTTTGGAATTTATTTAGATTTTATCATATTTTTTTAAGATTACGATGGCACTAAGAATGAGCAAAGGAAAGAGAAAGGTGGATTTTGATGATCAAAAGTTTGTCAATTACAAGGCCAACATTTAATTCAATAGTCTACTTACAACTAAAAAGTAATTTCGAATGGAAGATTTAAAAATTTGGGTGGAGAAGTTGAATAATTAATCAAAGCTCAGCAGTGGGAGAATTTTTGTTACTTTACTGCCGATGCTATTATTGGTGTAGTGATGGAGTTCTATGTCAATTTTAAGGAGACTTCCGAAGACTATGTGTTTGTTCGTGGGAAAATGGTATAATTTACTCCATGGAAAATAATGAATTTTATCAATTAGAGGATGTGTATAGCTTCCAGTACAAATCATTTTCTGCTATAAATGAGGCATTGGATGAAGTTTTTTTTCTTTTCTTACCGATGGAAGAGGAGCTTGGAAGGCGAAGAATAATGTTAAGGTAAACTTTCCTCTTTCTATGTAAAATGTAGTATCTATGGTCTGGCACTACTTTATTTCTGATTGAATAATACCAACAAATCATCCTAGTGAGGTTACAAAGGATAGAGCCATCTTGAACTTCTTTATTCAGTAGATGAGAAGGATAGATGTAGGCTCTATTATTTATAGAAATACTCTATCTATTGCTTTGGGAGAGACTACTGGCGGTTTAGCAAACCCTGCCTTGATCTTCACACTATATGAACAGGCAGGAGTTGATTTTAGAATAGATGAGGAGAGGATTGAACCTCTAAAACCTATTGGGCCTACCAATATTAAGACTTATGAATCTCATGTTGGATGGAGATCTGGAAGTAGGATAAGGGATATTCTTTCTACTTCAAGTACTACTTCTAGTACCCCTACTGTCCAAGAACTTATGGAGCAGATGACGATCCAACAAGGAGATATCTTGAGAATGGAAAGTAGAATGGAAAATATGGAGGCCAAAAATGCACAAAAAGATGATTTGACAAGACAGAAGTTCAAATATGATGATTCTTATGATGATGCGATGGTCAGATACATGAGGGGTGATCACTTAGTTCAGTTTCCTACTCACTCTATTTTTACCCCATATCAGCAGCAAAATTTGGATGTGAAGAAGAAGAAGATGATGATGATGATTGGTAAATATTTAGTTAGATTTTTATCTAATTTATGTGTGATTGTACTGTATTGTTGTGACATTTTTTTTTTAGAGTGTGACACTTTATTTAAAATATTATGTTGTACTGTGAACAGTAGATTTGTGAAATTATTTTTACATTAGAAATCATATCAGTACTGTATTAGTTCTTAATACTTTCTTAAATGTATTTGTATTTAACTCTTTCTCAGCAATTTTTTATATGTATTATGTTTTATTTAATGTTTTATGTCTGGTAGTTTTTCATATTAGCACCTGCAATACTTTAGAGATAGATTTCAATATCAGAATCTTCAATAGGTAAGTCTTTTCTTTATGTATTAAATGTTTTCTTTAACCCTTTATTTTTTCAGTATTTCAAGCAAAATCTTTTAAAAATTTAAGTTTTAGGGTGAAAGAAAAATTCTTTTTTAAAGAAAAGAAACTTAATTTTATTTGCCCTCAATTAGTTATATTTTCAAAATATTTTAAAATTTAACATGACCTTTAGTATTTGAGGGTAACTTTAGATAACTATTTTTGTGTTTCTAAATATATAGTAAGCTTATGTAAAAATTTTCAATAATAAAGGTTAATTTTAGAGAATAAGATATCTGGTATGATAGAATAAGACTATGTTTTTCTATTATAAGTAAAGGAATTTGTATTTTTAAAGTATTAAAAATCTTAGAGATTCATATAAGAAGAGAAGAATAAAACTTTATAAAAAATCTTTTAATCTAATATAAATTTATAAAGTGAAGGAATGTGAAAAGTTTTTAACTTTAAGAAGAGGATAGTGAAGCACAAAATCATTAAACGTTATCCAGATATAGTAATCCTCACATATAAAAAAAGAGAGAAGAGAAAAGAAAAAGGATTGTAAATGATCTTGAAAAAGAAAAGAAAAAACAAGATTGAAAATGTTCCTGAAAAAAGAAAAATTATGCATTTTTAGACCCATATTTTATACTCATTTTTGGTGATATTGTACTTTACAGGAAGGTATTGTCAATGTTTATTGTAGGTTACTGATTTTTGCGACTTGAAGCAAGAAGGAAGCAAAAAGAAAGAAATTTGGAATCAAAATGAAGTTTTTGAAAAAATGTTCAACGCCGATGGCGCCAGACTGGGTGCCGACAACATCGTTTGACAGAAAGCTCAGATTTAATTAACTGGCCATTGGCGCCAACGGCACCAGTGTTGGTGCAGACCCTGTTTCTAGAAGATTCGATGAATTTGGATGCTTTTTGAAGAGTTTTTCGATGCATCTATTGGAAAACTGACCTTAAGATCAACTTAGAGCCAAAATTGATCAGAAAAAACTCTCCTCCTATGCTCTCTTGGTCTCTCATCGCATCTCTTCGCACCCTTTTGTGCCACTTTGCATCTTTACATGCCATTCCACACCATTGGTCTTTTTTTTTCTTTATATTTTTTAGTTTGTGTGGTGAGTTTAAGTGTGGATTCTTCTCTAAGAGTGCTGTAGAGGGAGATAGGTGAGAGATTTCTTATTCCTACATTTCCTAAGAGAGGCAACAAGAGATTTTCTTTGAGGAAGAGTTTTAGATAAATGTTGTTTATTATTGTATGAACTTTCTTTTATATATGAAATTTGTGTTTTGTTGTATCTTTCTCATGAAGTCTGAGAGGCTACAAGAGATTTGCTTTGAGAAAGAGTTTCAGATAAGTGTTGTTTGTTTATTTTTAGTATGAACTTTCTTTTATATATGAAATTTGTGTTTTGTTGTATCTTTCTCATGAAGTCTAAGCAGTTTTTACAAAGGATTTGCTTTGAGAAAGAGTTTCAGATAAGTGTTCTTTGTTTATTATTGTTGTATAAACAAGGGATTTGCATTGAGAAAGAGTTTCAGATAAGTTTTGTTTGTTTATTAGTGTTGTATGAACTTTACTTTTATATATGAAATTTGTGTTTTGTTGTATCTTTCTCATGAAGTCTGAGTAGTTTCCTTTATTTTTCTCCTTACTCTGAGATATGGTGAAATGAAGAGATACTTTGGATGTATCAATGTTAAAATATAAAATAAATTGTGATGATTTTTCAACTCCGCTCTTAATTTAATTTTTGATCTAGCCAATTGAATTGTTAAAATATGTTGTGAGACTTATGATCCGGGAAATAGAGTATGAGTTCTACAACAGAGTGAGAATCACATTTAAGTCCATGAAAGAGTATTTCGTTCATGGAATTAAGTATAAATAAATAGAGAAATATACATTGTTGGGTATAAAATTGGAGATTTTTAGGGGACAGATTAAAATCCTCAATTCGATCTTAGTGTTTAACAAGTAAGGCGAGAGTTAGCCTTCAAGGGAAGTGAAGAGGGAGCTCTGGAGTGGGAGCCTGTATCCTCCGAGCCTAGCCACGGATTTAGGGACTAAACCTGAGATTAGCCAATAATTTTTTATAACACTGAATCAGGGTAGAGAATTAAAATTGCTTCTGTTTGGCACAATACATATTTAAACCATTTATTTCATCTCATTTCACCAAAAACTCATTATAGTGGGAAAAATATTTTTTCATATTAGAAAACTTCATCACATAAACATAGTTTAGTAGTTACTGTTTTAAACTTTACATTTAAATTTTGCTAGTAGTTAATAATTTAGCGTTGATAGCATCTTAAACATTTGAAATTAGTGATAGTAATTTAATTTTATTTATGTGACTTTCCTAGTTAATTTATCATTTCAAATTTAAACCTTCCTCGTGGGATTGATATTTAGGACTTAAATAAAAAGTCTTATATCACTTGATAACCTTACGTATACTTGTGTAGAATCCCAACATTAAGTGATTAATGTTATTATTCATAAAATACCACATCAAATTTGTGGCACCATTGTAAAGCAGAGTCAACTTTATAAATTTTACACAACTATATTTTTCGAGATCACCAGTATTGGAGCCGACAACACCCTCAACCCGAAAGCACCCAAATCCCTTAAAATTTTTCATTTACAATGTAAAAACACTATTTTAACCCTTTTGGTCACCTTCTACTTCTGATTTGTGCTCATAAGGCTTACTATTGCTTAGATTTGAGGTGATTTTAAGGCAAAAGAAGTTTGGATTTCATCTTCTCTCGGTAAGAGCTACACTTTAAACCTGAAATTTTTTATTTTCACAAAGGATTTATCTTACATTAACGAGATCTAAAATTTTGAAAGTTTTTTAGAAGATTTTGAGTAAATTCTTTGGTGAAAAACTCTTACTTAGTATATATAAGTTTAAGACATTGCACATTGTGATTTTTTGAATTTATTTGGATTTTATCAAATTTTCTTTGATTACCTTGGCACCGAGAATGAGCAAAGGAAAGAGGAAAGTGGATTTTGATGATCAAAAGTTTGTCAACTACAGGGCCAATAATTATTTCAATAATCTGCTTGCAACTAAGAAAGTAATTCCGGATTGAGCATTTAAAAATTCAGGTGGAGAAGTCGAAAGATTAATTATTGCTCGGCAGTGGGAGAGTTTTTGTTACTTTACTGCCAAGGCTATTATTAGTATAATGATGGAGTTTTATTCCAACTTGAAGGAAACTTTTGAAGACTACCTTTTTATTCGTGGGAAAATGATAGAATTTACTCTAAGAAAAATTAATTAATTCTAGAAGTTAGAAGATGTGTATAGCTGTCAGTACAAATCATTTCTGCTATTAATGAGGCCTTAGATGAAGTTATTTCATTTCTTACTGCTGGAAGAGGAGCTTAGAAGGTGAATAATAATGTTAAGGTAAACTTCCCTCTTTCTATGTTGAATGTAGTGTCTAAGTCCTGACATTATTTTATATCTGCTAGAATGATACCAACAAATCATCATAGCGAGGTTACAAAGGATAGAGCCATCTTGAACTTTTGTATCCAACACATGAGAAGGATAGATGTAGGCTCTATTGTTTATAAAAACACTTGTTCTATTACTTTGGGTGAAACTAGTGGTGCTTTAGTACACCCTGCTCTGATCTTCACACTATGTGAACATGCAGGAGTTGATTTTGGAATGAATGAGGAGTGGAGTGAATCTCATGTTGGATGGAGATCTGGAAGTAAGAGTAGGGATATTCCTTCTACTTCTAGTATCCTACTCTCCAGGGACTTATAGAGCAACTGATGATCCAATAGGGAGATATCTTGAGGATGGAAAACATAATAGAAAATATGATGGCCATAAATGCACATAATGATGATTTGACAAGGCAGAAGTTTGAATAGGATGATGCTTATGATGATGTGTTGGTTAGATATAAGAAGGGTGACCACTCAGTTCATTTTCCTACTCACCCTATTTTTACCTCGTATAACCAGTAAAACTTAGATGTAGAAGCAGAAGAAGATGATGATTGGTGATGTTTTAGTTTAATATTTTGTTTAGTTTATAGTTGTTTGCACTTTATTGCTATTTTTATTTGTTTTTAGAGTGTGATACTTTGTTTTATTTTAGATGTTATGTGATATTATGAACAGTAGGATTCTAAAAGTGTTTTTACATTGGAAATCATTTTAGTACTGTTGTTAGTTTTTAGTACTTTGTTGAATGTATTTGTAGTAAATTCTTTCTCAGTAATTTTTTATATGTATTATGTGTTATTTAATGTTTTAAGTCTTGTAGCTTTTCATACTAGCACCTGTAATATTTCAGAGTTGAGTTTCAGTATTTGAACCTTCAACACGTAAGACTTTTATTTATGTATTAAATATTTTCTTTCACCCTTTATTTTCTTTTAAGTTTTTCTTTTAAGTTTGCTCTATACCAACATCTGAAATTAAGTTTGATTGAAGTCATATCTAGATAATTCACCAAAGTCCAATACTTTATCTGGAGGTTCATTGGGTCCATTTGAAGCTTCCATAATCATCTGATTGAGGCCTCCCTTCTCAGTTAAAGGTATTGAATCTCAACCCTAATCCGAACCTATTTTTATTCTCCATACATATTTAGTGTATTTCATACCGTATAAGCTGTATAGATATGCTTGTCATAAGTAGATGAAGGTTTAAGAACAAACCCCATGTGATTTTTTAGAGTTAGATGAAGATCTTAAGGTTTTAGCGTGAACGGTTCTCGGGTCAGCTCGTTTGGGGATGATGAACGGATGTCGTCTATTCACACGTTTATTCAATGGACGGTCGTGATGGAGTCGGACAAAAAGATGATATGCAAACCGTGGGATGACAAGGCGCTGAGGTGTCTGACAGCGTTGAATGGCAAAGCGCCATGTGGATTTTCGGAGCCGCCTTAGGTTGAGGTGGCACCGCACGTTTAAATAAAAAACTTTGGACTTATTTTATTTATTTAAATACTAGAATTAACAAAATCCATATCTTTCTCTAGATAAATCATAAAAAAAAATAACACTCTTGATCAGTGAATAGAGAAGAATAATGTTGACTAAAAATAAAAATTAGTTGTTGACTCTTTGATTTTTAATAAATTAAATACTCTCTGAAGTATTTTAATTCATTGTGATCAAGCATTGCTCACCAAGGCTTGAAACTTTTGTGGTTCATTCCTTATGACAGAGGGGATGTTCTTTGATTTTTTCAAGGTCAGAGGGCTTCTCTATGTTTCTAACCTTAATTCTCCAGCTAGGATGACTATTTTAACTAATTTTAATTATATAAATTAAAATACCACTTGAAAAATTATGGGATTAATTTTAGTTGGTTTCTTATGGTCAGTGAAGCTTAAGAAAAATGTCATGATGATTTGAATTATTTTGTACATTTCTATAGTTAATTAAATGTATATATCTTACTTTAATATATGTAAATTAAATACTAATAAAAATTTGATAAAATCAATTCCACACTCTGGACACTGTAAAAATTTAAAAATTATTTGACTAAGTTTGAGAACTAAAGTTGATTTTCTAAGAAACCTTGTATTTTTGTACAAATATAATTATATTAAATCAAATACACTTGGGAAAACTATGAAAAGTGTTTTTTTAGTTCTTTGTGATTAAGGGTACTTAGGAAAAATAAATTTTATTTTTGAGAAAATACTTCATTTTTTAGCTTTATTTTGAATTTAAAATAATTAAAAATAATTAGTAGTCCCAAAAATACCAAAATATTTCAAAAATTGCCTATTTATTTCCTGATCACTTAGAACTCTTTAGGATATTTTTCCTAAATTTTCTAAGTTAAAATAAATTTTAAAAGCTTAAAAAATGAACTTTTCTTATTTTTCTAATTAAAATAATTATAATAAACAAATTAAAAATAATAAAAATACAAAATTTGTTTCTTTGAGTTCTCCGAACTCAGAGAGGTCTAATAAAAATATAAAGATAGTTTTTGTAATTAAAACATTATTTTATATTTAATTAAATCATTAAGATTGATTCATAATTAAATAACAATAATATTTATTTAATTCAAAAAAAATCATGGAATTTTGTCCAAATTTTCCTCTAACTTAAGGGGACCTCTAATAATTTCGTCATGAATAAAAACTTTATTTTAAATGGTTGAATAATTAAATTTTGAAAACACTACTTTCTAAATTTAAATAATTATTTAAATTAAATTAAATTTTGAAAACCCACATTTTCTCTTATGATGTTCTAATTGATCCATGGATAGGACACTCTAAATTTTTGAAGTCATTTAAATTTTGATTAATGGGTTATGAGGTGAAGAACCCCAAGAGCAAAAAGGTAACTTTAGATTTTGGTACCTTAATCAAAATTTAGGATTAATCAAAGGGAAAGTAGACAATTTTGATCTTAATGAATATGTCTGGATGATACAAATACAATGGGATTAAAAAGCTAGGAACTCACTTGCCACCTTTTCCACAATAAGAACAAAATTATAATTTCCCAAATTGTCATGACTTGGAGGTCAATCAAAATTAAATGATTCTCAAGTAATGGGTTCGATTTAGGAAGATAATATTCCATTAATTTTAAGCCCATAATTGAAGACAATGTGATCTTTCAATAAGAATGCATGTCATTTAAATGAAATTTTGCTGGTTGACATTTCACCTATTGTGATTGTTCAGGGTTTGATAGTGACCTAGGTTTGACATTTGAACTCATTTGATTAGATTTAGAAGATAACGTGATTGACGATTAACACCTTTTTACATTACAAGCCCAATTTTAAATTTGGAAATCAAAACCTTTACTTACTTAAATTTTCCTTAAGGGCGCCCACCCATATAACTATTAAATGAAATATTAATTCATTAATTGAGTGTCCTAGCCTCGGTATAAATAAAGCATCAAATTCCCTTGAGCAATGGGATAACCTTAGCTTTACCTTGGATGATTAATAAAACGATATGATAAGTTCAAAATAAACTCAAAATATTTCAAGAAATCTTCAAAGTGACTCAGGGTCATACTCCGAGCACTTTGAAATCTCTTGAATATTTTGAAGGAAAAATTTATCTTGTTATATTTCATTCTAAAATCATCCACTAAGACCTTTAGAGACTTAACAAAGTTATAACTTGGGGTTTGGTAGCTATACTTTCATCTACTCCTACAATTTAAATTCCTTGCAAAATTATATATAATGTCAAAGCTAACCTTTCAGGTGGAGGAGAAGAATCGACAGATACGCTTTTAACTTATTGCATTTACTTTTTCATACCTCTTGTTTCTTGCTTGCACGCTTAAAGTCACCCTGCATGTCAAAAACAAAATTATAAATTAAATAAGATAAAATTCATTGCCACCTCAGTTAAAATATAAGACAACTTAAAACTTAATTACAAACAAAACAAAACAAAAACTGTAACTAAATTAAAACCTTTCTATCGGATGATCAAGAATCCCTCGGAGGAGGTAACTTACGGTTGTCAACGAGATTTCCCACAGGCTAAATGAAGGTATGAATCTAATTAAGTTGAGTTTAATAAATTCATTTGGACATAGTGAATTTGAAAGAAAATAGTGGTGTCAGAATGAGAGAATCGTATGATCCTAATCGGTGTCGCTCTAGTCAACTTTAACATTGCCCATAATATTTAAATAACTATGCCTTTAGGAAACACTTGATTTGACATCATAACTTGACACATTAGAAAACTTAAACTCACCACGATGAGTAGCTTGGAGCTAGCATTGTGGGTAGCATGACCATCTTCATTAACAAAACATGTCTATACTAGCTAAACCATTCTTTAGAAACTAAACAACAAGCCATAGGATTTTGAGGTTGTCTGTCGAATGCGACATAAATCCACAACTCTTCTTTAGGCTTTTGTATAGCTCTACTATACATTATAAGCCATAACTCATTTTAGGATTCCGAGGTTGTCGTTTGTCACGACCTAAATAGTTACATCTTCCAGATAAATTTTGTGATCATTTCAAACGAATGTAAGCCCTAATTAATAAAATTGGCAAGATAAAACACTTAAATATTTTTTCTCTTAATTGAAACCAATCCATAGAGTAGACTAGAAAGTTACCGAGGTTCTCCTCAGATCTGTGACATCCCCTAGTTCTTCTTCCTTTGGATTCCAAAAATAAAATGTTCCAAATTAGAATCATTCCCATTTCACATCTCTTTGTTCGATCTCGTGGAAAAGTCATATTCCTTTAAATTCCTTGAAGACAATATCCCATGAATCTTATCAAGAGTTTTGTTAGGTAACTTTGATTATTTAAGATGTAATTAACTATAAGGGTTTGCCTTTATAGGATTCTTTAACAGACCCAACTTACTATAAACCTTATTTAATTTCTATATTAAATAGAGGAACTTGTCGGCTTATAAATAAAATGATTTTGCAGACCAAACGGATGTCATACATTTTTTAGTTTATTTGATCNTTATTGTTTAAGATGATCTTACCCTTGATGTCAATAACTTGCGATTGATAAAAATAAAAGAAGTGTAAGAAAGTTTTATCTAATAATATCTTGGAGATGATTTCTGAAAAAGGTTACGTATCGAAGTATGATTAAAATTAGCTTTATTACTTGAGTGGGTCCATTTGTGGATAAGTATGACCACACTTATAATGACAAATGTATGGGGTTAATTTTGTTGAAAAAGAAAATTTGATCTATAGATATTGTGAATTTAGAGTCCATAATATCTTAATAGAAGTTAAACATTCTAAAGAAAATACTTTTGATTTTGTAAAGTTAGAAATTCAAAAGAAAAAAAAAAGGTTCAAAGGGCACAACCCGAATTTAATGGGAGCAACATTCTATAATAGAAAATTAGGGAATGGTTTAATCTAAAACATCTGAATGAAGGATAATGCAAAATTGGTACTGTAGAGCTCACTAGGAAAGGATGTAATAATATTCTTAAGATTAGAAAATATTAAGGTTCCCTAATCACATTATAATTTTCTATTTCATAGTTTCTCTTGTGAAATAAATTTCGGTTGTCTTCATATTTAGATAACCAATTGATCCTAGAATTTTGTGCCACCCATATGGCCTCAAGCCTACAATGATGAAACAATTCATGCTTGATATAAGCAGCCTAAAAATTTATAACATGATCAATAGTTTTAGAATCCAAAAAGAATAAATCTTTGATTAATTGTAAGCTAATTAATGCAGGAAGCTTGGAGCTAGAGTTCCAACTGACAACCTTTAGAGCATTTTTCCTTAAGAAGCTTGGGTTTTTGCAGCATGGAAAATAATCAAGCTAAAAAAAAATCAATTTTGTAGAAGAACGTTTTTCTCTATAGCCCAATGGTTTACTGAATCAAAATCGATGGGTGAGTTAGAAACTATAAAGACCATCATCAAAGTGGTTAGAGCACATAGATTTAAGAAAGTAGCTGAATGATAAAAATTCTGCTTTGCAGTTTAAAGCACTGAGATAATCTTATGAACCTGCTGAACTCAACCATCACGCCTCAACCCCCGCCATTTAGCCCTACTCAGTCGCTCGTCACTCGTCAAATAGTTGGGCTCCACCGCTTGGTCATTTCCTCAGAGAACCTATTGAATTAAGCCCTAACAATAGACCGCCACTCTTGTCATTATGTCCTCGTCACCGAGTCCTCATCAATAGCACCACACGAAAACTATAATTAGCATTAGAAATATTTCCGATGCAAAATTAGTGACAAATTAGTGCCCGTTAGTGCCGACCAATGGTTCCACCTCTAGATGAAGCGTTGTAAGCGAGTTACGTTAAGTAGAAGCCACTAATCCAACGATATAGAATTGGATTAGTGTTGGATATGGCAGACACTAATCTTAGTTATTAGCATCGGTCATGGTCGATGCTAAAGCGGATGCAAGAGACCTAAAATACTCGCGAACCGCAGCTCTATTACACACCATCATCTTCTTCGGCTCCCTCTAGTCATCTCCATCACCTCCTAAACTTCTCTTGCAAATACAGCTCACATTCATTGCTCCAACCCAGTTCAAGGTGAGAAATCTTACTCCACGCCTCCAAGTTTTGGTTTAGCATATGTTTACATCTTTTTCTTCCTTGCGTAGGTGTTAGATCTAAAAATACCAAGTTTATTTTGTATTACATTGTTAGGTATGTAATGCATATGAATTTCATGATTTTTCCTAAATATAGTTGTGAGATAAGTAAATACATAAGAAATTTGTGCTACTTATGAAAATTTTGGTGTGAGATATGTAAATGCATAAGAAAATTTTGGTATGTTGTAAAAATAAAATTTAGGTGTGAGATATGTGAATACATAAGAAATTTTGTGCTACCTATGTAAATATAAAATTTAGTAGTGCGATATTGGCATGTACGTAAATATGAAATTTTGGTGTGAGATAGCTGAATGAGTAAGAAAATTGTGGTATGTTTGTAAATATGATACTTAGGTGTAAGATATGTAAAAAAAAAAAATTTCTGCTATGTATGTAAATATGAAAATTTGTGAGTGAGATATGTAAATACATAAGAAATTTGTGCAATGTACTTAGGGTTGAAAATTTAGGTATGAGGTATGTAAAGGCATAAGAAATTTGTGTTATGTATGTAAATAGAAAATTTTAGGTGAGAGATATACATGTAAATACATAAGAAATTTGTTTTATGTATGTAAATATCAAAATTAGGTGTGATAATTAAATAAATAAGAAATTTGTGCTATGTATGTACATATGAAAATTTTGGTTTGAGATATGTAAATACATAAGAAATTTGTGATATGTAAGCTTAGGGTGGAGTTATGCTAGTGTTGACTTTTGTTTTATTTAGGGTAAGAAATGATGTAGTAATTTAATATTGTAATTGTTAGTTGATGGGTTGGTTTAGGTTTAACATGTTAATTTGTTGATTCTCTAGATTTATGAGCTAGGAGTTTCGGGTATGATATATAGGTGGCTAAGGTTTCAAGTAGGATATGCAATGTGTAAGTGCATTAATCTATAGAGCTACATTAATTGTACGATGGATATTCAAAGCTTTAAATTGTAGATGTATAACATATTATATCTAGGAAAAAAAAGGATTAACTTACGACTTTCTTACTGGTGTTGAAATGTTTGTGCACGTAGCATCACAGTTGCACGTTTACCTCTCAGAATTTATGTGTCCATGCCTATGTGTGGAGCACAAGAATCAACCATACCTGACACTTGAGGATGTGAGGTTGTATCTATATCGTTGGGAATCTAGACCCAATTATTGGTGTTGGACTTAATGGTGATTTTGAACCAGATGTTTTGTACAGTCATGTGGGAGCCTCGTCAAGTTATGCCTCACCAATTGTCCATGATTCTCTCATGTATGAGCAAATGATTGATGATGCAAGTAGGGCTCATTTTATTGGGAGTGTGTCTGATGATGATCAGAAATCAAACAATGAAACACAACAATTTTATGAACTATTAAATGCTCCCCAAAAATAATTGTGTAAAAGATGCACTTTGCATACATATTTAACAACCCCAATAAAATGATATAAGCCGCGATTAAAATGACACAATATCATAAAAAAACCTTGAAACTGATTAGCATCAGATATGGCTGAGGCTAATTAACATCTGATTTTGCTGATGCCAATTAGCATCAGCCTTGTTTGATGTTAATCTACAACGGACTATTTTGACGCTATTTCGTCATTACACTAGCTTCGCTTGCATGTTCGGCAATATTTTTTACTGATGACTATTTTCGAAGCCAACTTGGATGCAAATTAAAATATGACACTAATGTCGGCATAAAATGAGCTAGCAACGCCCATTTTAACAAGAAAGAATGATATTTTTCCGACGTTAATCTGAATTAGCATCAGAAAATAACCTATTTGCATCAGAAATGTCCGAAGCTAATAGGACATTTTTTCATAGTGTAAGCCCTTGTCACTCGACCATCACCACTTGACCTGGGAGAGAAATGACTTGATATGATTTACAACTGATAGAATATTAGAATAAGACAAGAAAATAACTAGAAATTCTTAGAGAACTGAATGTAATCATTATTAATATATATTTTAAAATAAAATTGAGGTATATAAAGGGGGACGAGTGAGTGTGAAAATGGACTTCTTCCTCATTCGGGAAATAGCATTTAGAAATGTTAATAAAATGTTTTCTCCACTCTCTCCCTTTCTCTCTTCTCTATTACTTACTCCCACCTCTTTTCCTTACACTATATTCTATAAGAGTGCTTCACAGAAAAATTTGGATTGAGCACCCTAAAAGATGCGGTGAGTGTGAATCCACAAATAAAAAAAATTAGCTATACAAGGAGTAGTATCAAGTGATATGGAAGTGAATAGCAACATATATTGCAGTAATGAACTCATCCGAGAGAACGTTCATCTATTGGCCCACGTGAGTCGGCCCTTATTAGTTGGTCCCCGTCAGTTGGCCTGCATCCGTTGGCGGCTGTAAGCAGCCCTCAATAGTTGCACCTTACCAGTCGGCCCTCACTAATCGATCCCCTAATCCTCTGGTAATTGGCTTTCTACATTTGGCCAAAAAAATAGCTCTTCCAAGTAACATTCTCAACAAAACACTTTTTGGAAACCTTCATGTCCTAGGGGAGTGAGTAATAATGAGTGGAGGCAAGCAACAAAAAAAGATTCTTAACAATAGAAAAAATCTCTTGTAGCCCACTTTCTTATTTTTCTTTCATTTCAATGTATTTATTCTTTTTCAACTTTTTCAATGTGCATTTTACTTGTTACACAAGAAAAATATTAGTCATTAACACATAGGGAACTTTTCCGTCACAACCACAATTCTAAAGAGTAAAATGAAATATCCTAAAATTTTAAACCATACTCATCTCTCTAATTGAATAGTATGGATGATTTTTGAGAAGCTCTAACCAAAATATAACTCAGTCAAATAATGAATACATTCTGTTAACCTATGGTTGAAGATCAAGAGATCATAGTCTAAGTAAAGTTGAAAAATAATGGGGATACACTTTGTAAGAGAGCTACGACCTATAGGCAAAGGATAGTCTGAATTTAATAAAAAAAAAAATTTATAATCGAGTAATATTAAAAAAAAACATTCAATCTAATTACATCTAAAGGTGGAACTCGTTTCATTAATAACAATCGGGGAACTCTCCTTATAAGGCAAAGTCAACCGTAGTAAGGATGAATTTGCAATTTATGAAAGTGCTCCCTCAAGTGAGCCAAAATGCTCCCCCAATAAAATCCTCTTCGTGTAGCTAAAGTGCCCCCGAGAGGATTCTCTGTAGGTGAGCTAAGAGCACCAAGGCAGATGAATAATCAACAAATACAAAAATACACTACTCATTTTTACTTGAACAGTTTATTGCTTTAATTTGATTAGAATTATGTATCTAATAATTTTTAGATTAGAGAAACATGCACTTCTCTCAAAGAGACACATAATGTTAGTTTCATATATATCATTCTCTTATTCTTTTCATGATTGTCTTTCAAATAGATAACAAAATCAAGAAACTAATATGTATGAAACAAATCCTTTAAGACACTGAGATTGTCCTAAGAACTAGCAAAACTTGGCTCACACCGCTTGACCGTAGTCATTTTTTGCACTCATCATTTGACCAATGTGGTACGGCCACTCATTGCTTATCCAAGAGTTGAACTAGACCATTCGACCATTTGGACAAAAACCTGTTGAAACTGACCCTCATCATTTCGCCCTCGTCATTTCGCCTTCATCACACATCCCTTCTCACTCAACACTCGCCACTAGCCCAGGGGAGATGTGATCATACAAAGTGCAAAGACAACACAATATGAAATGTGGCATCAACAAAAGTTAACGTGCCCAAAAAATCATTTTTTTTATTCATGCCAGAATAAGATAAAAAAATTGGAAATTCCTATAGATCTAAATGTAATTATTATTAATGTATGTTTTATAATATGATTCTCCTTTCTAAAGCAAAAAAGTGAAATGTAAAATGCAGTTTTTTCTTCCGCTGGTAGACAGATATTAGAAGAGTTAATGTAATTCTTTCTCCATTCTTTCTCCTCCACTACCTCAATTTCTCTTCTCTGTATTGCTCACTCTTTGCTCTTCTCTTTTACATTCTAATGCTTGGGTGTGATTTATGAACAAATTTCAGTTCGATAATAATAAAAGCGATGGAGACAACTCATGTCATTGAGAGTTAACAAGGACTTTATCCACTTTGAACCTTAACAGATGTTGAGGCGGTTGTTGAACAAATGATATTAAACCCTATGGTCAATATTGTAATGATCAAATTTAAGAAGGCATTCCATAAAATTAGATTATATTACTGGGAATTGGGTTGCTACCCATTTTCTTATCTACAAATTTTGCATGCTCAGAATATTTTAGTGATCCGACTAAAAAAAGCTTTAAATAAAATCGAATAGATTTGTTTGTGGGAATAGGATTGGTACCTATTTTCTGGTCCATAAACTTATTATGGTTAAAATTTCTTATTACCCATCAAACCTCTTTGAAGAAGAGGAGAGCACATAAAAATGAGCCCACAAAACTTTGTGATGGATTCAGCGGAGAAGAAGAGAACCCAGGAAAAAATCAACCCTCCCATAATGAATGAACTGTCAAAATTAAGACGAGAAAATTGACTAGAATCCGTTCCACAAAATCAAACTTCATATACACTTGTCATTACAGGAAATCCGTCCTAATATGAGCATCATTAGAATAATCTCGGTCATAAAAGATGGGAGGAAGGAAAATCCAGCTAAAATTTTAAATTACAGAAAACGATAACGATTTCTAATAGAACACAGAAAATAGTATTAAAATCGGAAAAAAAATTAACAATTTTTTTGGAAGACGTCGAAAGATATTTATTCCAAGGACCGGAAATTTGGTCTGCCCAAAATTTAAAGCTTGTTTATCTATTTAAGAGGGGGAGATTTATGAAAAGAGTACGCATTATTTTCACGTGACATCATATTAGTACTTCACATTTTAAACGAAAAACTTTCATTTTTAAATTTATACGGCAAAAAAAATTTCACATCATGTCAAAAAATATCACAAGATGATTTCTTAAAATAAAATATAGTTTTTGATATATAAGATAATATATTTGTGAAAATTTAAGTTTGTGTTAGATATGTAANATATATATATATATATATATATATATATATATATATATATATATATATATATAAATTAAAATGTCCCTTCGACGTAGGCGACGGGATTTAAATTCCGGCGACCAACAACTTCCACAGGATGACCCCTAAAATAATGTCGACCAGGCCTTATAGTTTTTCTACATTGGTGCAACTTCCTAGGAGGTCACCCATCCTAGGAGTGCTCTAATTTGAGCACAATCTTTGGAGTTTATAATAAAACTGCAACCATTACACCAAAAGACACCTCGATGTTAAATAATTTGGCTTCATCTACTTAGTCGGTTTAACAATCTCCCTCACTTAAGTAGCAGACATCCTCGTTATTGCTCTAAACCAATAAAAATGTATAAGATAGATAAGATTTTAGAGGTAGTCCCGACAGATTCAAGATGTAGCTCCCACCATGTAGTACATTACCTCATCTTGGGTTTAAAAGGTGGCTCTGATGTGGTAGCACCATGTTCTATATGTCAAGTAATTCTTATCTCTGGGCTGGTGTAATGCTTTGATAATATTTATAATAGCCTGAACTTTCACCATCAAGATATTTTCTACTTTGGCCTAATAGCCACTTTATTTTTCCCCGTCGATGCAATTCTCAGAAAATCACCCTTCCCAGGAGTGCTCCTTCACAAGCACACTTAGCTTTATAGTTTCTAATGAGATTCCAACTTTTGCACCCAAAGTTGGCTCGATGTTATGAATTTGGCTTAATTCTACTTAAGGCTTTCACAACGGCAACTTTAAACTTCAAAATGTATGTAAGCTTAGTAGACATGAGATTTTAGAGAGGCATATGAAGATATATTTGTTGTTAAATTATAGGGTTGAAAATAATAATACTCCCAAAGATATTTTTTGAGTCCAAAAATATGCTTTCTCAAAACTTTGTCAAAAGTTTTATAAAATTTATCTAGGGAGTCACGATTCTAAAATAAGTAGGAAAGATCATTATCATAGAATACAATGAATAAAGTATAAGATTCACCCTTGCCAATGGACATTGTTAGAAATAAATTATGCTAAGACTGGCCCAATGATAATCATATATATTAATAGAGGAGATGTAGGCTTCTATCAATAAATGAAAAGTGGAGGAATCCACTTAAAATAATTCACAAGAAAAAAATATCTAAGTTAGTCAATGTGATATTAACTTTAGCATAGAATCTCTCTCACAAGAAAAGGTAATAGAGCGAGAGATAAGTTTAATATGCAATATATTATTGTTTAAGATGATCTTACCCTTGATGTCAATAACTTGCGATTGATAAAAATAAAAGAAGTGTAAGAAAGTTTTATCTAATAATATCTTGGAGATGATTTCTGAAAAAGGTTACGTATCGAAGTATGATTAAAATTAGCTTTATTACTTGAGTGGGTCCATTTGTGGATAAGTATGACCACACTTATAATGACAAATGTATGGGGTTAATTTTGTTGAAAAAGAAAATTTGATCTATAGATATTGTGAATTTAGAGTCCATAATATCTTAATAGAAGTTAAACATTCTAAAGAAAATACTTTTGATTTTGTAAAGTTAGAAATTCAAAAGAAAAAAAAAAGGTTCAAAGGGCACAACCCGAATTTAATGGGAGCAACATTCTATAATAGAAAATTAGGGAATGGTTTAATCTAAAACATCTGAATGAAGGATAATGCAAAATTGGTACTGTAGAGCTCACTAGGAAAGGATGTAATAATATT
This sequence comes from Phalaenopsis hybrid cultivar, assembly GCA_002079205.1. Taxonomy (NCBI): domain Eukaryota; kingdom Viridiplantae; phylum Streptophyta; class Magnoliopsida; order Asparagales; family Orchidaceae; genus Phalaenopsis; species Phalaenopsis hybrid cultivar. Next base: position 118,367 of record JXCR01119754.1, on the reverse strand, counting down.
CTTAAGATTAGAAAATATTAAGGTTCCCTAATCACATTATAATTTTCTATTTCATAGTTTCTCTTGTGAAATAAATTTCGGTTGTCTTCATATTTAGATAACCAATTGATCCTAGAATTTTGTGCCACCCATATGGCCTCAAGCCTACAATGATGAAACAATTCATGCTTGATATAAGCAGCCTAAAAATTTATAACATGATCAATAGTTTTAGAATCCAAAAAGAATAAATCTTTGATTAATTGTAAGCTAATTAATGCAGGAAGCTTGGAGCTAGAGTTCCAACTGACAACCTTTAGAGCATTTTTCCTTAAGAAGCTTGGGTTTTTGCAGCATGGAAAATAATCAAGCTAAAAAAAAATCAATTTTGTAGAAGAACGTTTTTCTCTATAGCCCAATGGTTTACTGAATCAAAATCGATGGGTGAGTTAGAAACTATAAAGACCATCATCAAAGTGGTTAGAGCACATAGATTTAAGAAAGTAGCTGAATGATAAAAATTCTGCTTTGCAGTTTAAAGCACTGAGATAATCTTATGAACCTGCTGAACTCAACCATCACGCCTCAACCCCCGCCATTTAGCCCTACTCAGTCGCTCGTCACTCGTCAAATAGTTGGGCTCCACCGCTTGGTCATTTCCTCAGAGAACCTATTGAATTAAGCCCTAACAATAGACCGCCACTCTTGTCATTATGTCCTCGTCACCGAGTCCTCATCAATAGCACCACACGAAAACTATAATTAGCATTAGAAATATTTCCGATGCAAAATTAGTGACAAATTAGTGCCCGTTAGTGCCGACCAATGGTTCCACCTCTAGATGAAGCGTTGTAAGCGAGTTACGTTNAAATATTTGAGTGGGATAAATATAAGAAGTTAAATTCAGATGTTGGATATGTAAATACATACGAATTGGGTGGCATGTATGTAGGGGTGTAAATGAACCAAACACGAACGAAAAGAGCATGTGTTCGTGTTCGGTTTGTTTTAAATAAGTTCATGTTCGAAATTATTTGTGAAGTCATTGTTCATGTTCGTTTCTTAACGAATGAGCCGAACACGAGCTATTCACGAACGACGAGCTACTTTGACATCCCTAAAATTAATATATATAAATAATATATTATATATTAATTATATAACTTATATTATATAAATATATAATATCTATATTAGTATATTACTAATATATTATATTAATATATTATTATTATTATTTTAATATATATTATAATTTATAAAATTTAATTTTATAAAATATCATAAACTTTTTATATATAATTATTTTAAATTATTTTATATTTTGAACAATAACGATTCGAACACGAACGAACGCATTACTGTTCGTGTTTGGTTCGTTTAACTAACTGAATTAAAAAATTTTCTTCACGTTCGTCTCGTTTACTTATCGAGCAAATCGAACATGAACTTATTAACGAACCGAACACAAACTGTTCGCGAGCAATGAGCTTTTTTGACAACCCTAGTTAAGGCACTCAAATAGTCATAAAAGAACATCTGATCAAAGAGATCGCTTTGAGTCGTTCATAGATATTCATGTAGTATTTCCATAAAGAAGAAAGTTGAAGGTGCTCAAAGCTCTTGAGGGATTTTAAGTCCCACCAACATCAGACGAACACCGACCGGCAACTGCCACATCTGACCACCACTGCCCGACTACTAACTTAAATTCGTTGCCATCCCCGACCAAACGACTGACACCACCACTACTAGATGAATGTTCTTGAGCTGCCGCCACTGCAAGACACAATCACCACTTCTCGACAAATTACTGATCAGTGGCAGCACCGTCGGACCACCACTGTCTGGCCACTGCCGTCGAGCCGCCACCACCATCAAACTGCTACTACCCTACCTCCACTGTTGACTCACCGCCACATTTGGACCACTGTCAGTGCTTCCTAGCAGACGTCGTCTAGTCACCGCTACTTAAAACACTAGTAGTTGTTTTCTAGCACTTGACTTATACCATCAACTTTCCTTCTCAATAACCAGGTTGTTGCTACTTTCCTAATGAAAGTCTCACTCTATTTATGTAGCAACACTTCTGTCATTCAAGAGCAGGCAAAGTCTTGTAATATATATTGACATATTAAATTCTCTCAACTAGGTTAGACCAGTGTTTTTTTATTTCTTTGAAATTTTCATTTAAAAACTCATGTTGTCCTCTCTGTAAATTTATTTTTACGTGTGTGTGTGGCGGATATTCGTACAATACTAAGACGTTAATATGTTACTCTACTATCACGAATTATATTATATTATATTATATTATATTATATTATATTATATATATATATATATATATATATTCACTAGAAGAAAAAAATATTTTTCGCATCAGTTATTTTGATATGTGATAGCGGTTTAAACAATCATTAAGGGACTTTTTGGGGCAGCTGCAGCTTATTCAGCTTATCCTGATAATCTGGTGATAAACAACGTATTCAGATAAGATGTCTGTCTATTTAGTTTGTGCATTTAAAAAACAATCGATTTTGAAAAAATGATCAACCTGCCCCCGTTCTGGATAAGCTGCAGCTGTTTGGTTTGTGTGTTTTGTAAAGAGCTGATTTGCATATTTTTTTACAAATTTACCATATTTCTTAATACAATCATAAAGTGGAGATACATGTGAAGATTGTATAAAATTAAAATACAAAATATTTTTAAAATTAAAGTTCAAATGTTAAGACATGAAAATACAAAATATTTAGCACTTAAATATTTCATATCACATTACAAAAGCACAGTTACCTAAACAAAATTAAAATACACCTTAACACACTAATATGTACTATAATGAGACCTCAAAAAGAAAAAAACAACATGTTAGAATAATAAGAAAAAATAATTATAATGTTAACTTTAAAATGTTGTAGCATATCACGGCCCATGCTGCCGGGCACTAACACTCCAAAACACTGAGCAAACCTGTCTGACTGGGATACTGTACAAATGGAAGCACTCAAACCAGAAGCGATATTCTGAGATCGTGACACTGACGAACTCCGAGCAGCGGTGTCTAGTTAGGATTTCATAGAAACTGACATACTGTCATCCCACTTGAAGAAAGTGCAGTCGTCCTGCCCTTGTGCCCACCGTAGGCACCTGTAAAATTACCTCTCGTAGCTATGTGGCTGACATGACGTGAGTAGCAAGGACGGTAACCCTCACCGACACAACACTTGCCCGAATTTCCCTGAATATCTGGAACTCATAGTCCTGCAATTTTTTAAAAGAAAATAAATCATTCAAAAAATAAATGAAATAAAGAAAATATACTTACCATTAGGCCTATAAATTGAATAGCAGTGGTTGTCGTAATAGACATGGGCCATCCAAGCTGCCAGTAAATTGAATTTCCAGCTTTCCAAGGAAGCAAAGCAAGGCACCATACCATTGCCGTTCAGAATAATAAAGCTAGCTAAAATTCTCTATATACTGTTGCCATTCAAAATACCAATGATGCAAAACCTCTCCTGATATTCACAGATTAAAAATTTACTAGAGATAAAACTCAAATATCAGCAAGGCACTCCAACCAACTCATCCAACAATGTACTATTATCTGACACCTAATTCATGGATTGGCATACATAGCATGCAATTCACATGTATTTACACAGCTAACACCTATTTTTCATATAAAAAATTGTACTCACCAAACATGCAACACACCCATGTAATTACAAAAATGAGTTGTTCTTCATAGAATTAGCATTTGCAAACCTTGAAGATATAAATAGCATTTTGCAAAAAAAAAAAGTAGTTAACAAAATTATTTGCTTTGGGAGGAAGCTCACCAATACAAATCTTTTCTTAAGGCAACAAGCTCATAACAGAAGCTCATAACAGATAATAACTGATAACTATAATGCCCTATAATATAAAGTTTCCTTCGTAAAGTTGATGTCGGGTTCCATCAAGTAAATTTCCATCACAAGGAATGCTCGATACATTTGAAATAGCAGTTATGAAATAAGAATTACCCTCCATCACAAGGAATGACAGGTGTTATGGTCGATAAATGTATACCATAATATATTGAACTACCATAGTAAATACACAAGAATTGTGTTATGTATGTAAATTCCCAAAAAACAAATATAAATCAAATGAGTAGAATTCAGACCATCCATATCTATTCACAGCCAACTAATATCACGATGCTTCACAATCAACCAATATCATTCCAGGGAACCACCCATCTAGAAAATATGCAAATGTGTAACAAACCTACTACATAATATTCTTCCAGCAATAGACTCATACAAATTAAAGTTTTAGATGAGCAGTTACATACATACGATGCTCAATATTGAAAGGATGTTGCGTGAATTAAGACTACTTTTCCTTAAACAAAAACTGCAATATTAGTTCTCCTCCATCCATTTCAGTAACTGACATGGTATGCAAAAAACAGCAACCAACAAATATTTGTATAGAACTAAACATGAGTGCTTTAGAAATTATCCTAAATGAAATGCATAAATACCAAAGTGAGTAGATGCTATCCATTTCATTAACTGAACAGTTGACCAAATACCCGAGCAGATGAAATATAAGTATTTCCAATTTCATGCAGTGAGCTAGCAAGAATGCCAAGACAGCTCATTCATTTCCAATTCTCCAAAGAGAACAAAAAAATGAAGCCTTTCCAACATAATTCACAACTATTTTTAAGGAATAACATGCTTCATTCTATGATTGCATTGTTTCGAGCATAAACTCTAATGGTAGCCATGTCACTAAGTAGGGTGTTGTTGAGCCTATAAGCAATGTTATGAATAGATAAATTGCTCACGAGTGTAAAAAAAATTAAGTATTTCCAAATCAAATGCCAACAACCACTATAAAATATATGCCATAATACCAACTTTAAGTAATTGGAAATCAAATCTGAATGCTTCAATTACATGCCATCAAATGAATGAATAACAGTAATTGGAAATGAAATGCAAAATTTCGCTAATCTAGCCTTAGGATAGAAGTAAGCAAATTTTCACTAATCCAGTCTTACTAAAAATAGTAGGTATAGAATAATAGAGATAAAATGCACATCTGAAAACCAAATTCACTAATCCAGCCAAAAAACATCTGAAAACCAACTTCACGAATCCAGCTTTGCTTCACAGTTATATTCTGAATCCCATTTGTTGTTAAAAAACATCACCAACATTTCAAGCTCACACAAAAATAGAAGTGGATAACAGCTGCCACCCTATTCAATAACAATGGAGTTGTTGAGTTAAACAAAGTAACTAAAAAAATATTAGGAAAATGCAAAATGAATAGGTTCAACATGGAATTCAAATGCTTCTGTGATATGCTCTCTCAAAGCATCCATCTTTACTACACCTTCACCATCCTGGGTCTCAAATTCATGGGTTTCCATAACTTCTTCCAGAATTGGTTGTCCAACATGAAATTCGAATGCTTCAGATGGGATATGCATCTCGTTGGCGTCGACCATATTGAAATATGTATCTGATCTAGATGGATGTCATCTAATGAAATTGTGGAGTGCCATCGTGGCCAACACAATATGAATATGTTTAGTAAAAGGGTATGTAGGCATATCAGAAATGATGACCCATTTCTTTTTCCATACACCAAATGTTCTTTCGATAATACCTCGCAAGGATGAGTGATGTTTATTAAAAATTTCCTTTCTACCACGAGCAATGTTGCTTGCTCTCTCAAAATAAGGAATGTGGTATTTGGTGTCTGGAAATGGCTTTAAATACCCTTTGTATAAGGTAAATCGGCTTCCACCAAATAATATTTGCCTGTCACGAATAAGATGACTTTAATTACTGATCCGTACTAACAAAAAAAATAGGTTCAACAAAATTAAGCCAACCTAAAGGTGAGTGAGGGAAGTGTTGTCTGTTATTCTTTGTTGCATATGCAAAATGATGACAGTCATGAGCACTACCTTCCCATCCAGCCATCACAAAGATAAAACACATGTTAAAGTCACAAACAACCATAACATTTTGGGTTGGAGAACCATATCTACCTATGTAGGCCACTTTCTCATCACTAGGGAGTCGGGCATCCACATGTGTACCATCAATTGTACCAATGCAATTCTATTTGCATTTGTTATTGATTTGAAGTAATTGTGGAAAAATTATGTTTATGAGTAAACATCATACATTAAAGAAACTAACCTTGAAATATGACATGTAACGTTGATCATTTGCTATTTTTTAAGGAGTAGAACTGAATGACGGATCTTCTGCTTAATTATTTTGTTGGCTAGCCTAATTAGTGCTTTCAATCCTTCAAATAAGTATCTACTGATTGTCTTTGAAGAATGTTGAAATCATTCTATAGCTCCTTCGATTGATTCATTCTGTGATAAAATGTATAAAGTAATAGCTAATATCTCCCTTGTGGTAGTTCTTGACGAACATCCGAGCACGTGGTTTGTACGAAGTTCATGCATAAGATCCAAAAAATTTGTTACACTCATCCGGAATATGTTGCTAAACCTTATGGGATGTCCAACTAGCATCTCGTTTACCCATTTATCCTCAATGAATGATGAGCTCATGCGCGGTATTCAATCAATAGTAGAGCGATAGTATTCTAACAGTAACATAGCAATTGCAACCGCCATTCATTTGTGGCATTCGAAATATAAATTCATCCTAGAAAAATGATTTGATATGAATAAAGAAAAAAAATAAGATAAAAGTAAATAAGAAGTGCTAATATTTAAAAACCAAACAATTAGCACATAAACAACATAATTCTAAAAAGAGTTCTACATATTAAGGTATTTCAAACACTACAATAGTTGGCATATCCAGCAATGTCCACATATACAACATTTATTTTTGGATCAAGAGACACAAATATTCCACGTGCAACTCAAGCCGAAGCCTCTTAAAAATCTGCCTTCACGTCAGGGACTCAAGGATTTTACACATTTTAAGAAGAAATCGGGATCAGCCACAACTTGAGGAATTTCTTCTAAAAGGTTCATAAAACGATCAAAACTGGGATCATCCACTTCTGCTTCAACAGGTTACAGAGCTGCAAATACTTCTATCAGTCTGTCTATTGAGCTCTGCACGAATACATCTTTTTTTTTCCATCTTACGCCTCTTTGATTGGCATGTGGACTCAAGCTCCCTCGGGTTTATGCTAGGAAATTCACCAGAACCCATAACCTGATCAGGTATCAAGTCGATTGATATGCCATCAAACCTCAGCTCACTTGGGTTGAAGGTATTCTGACCCATAGCGACAACCCCCTTGAACATTACATCCAATTTATCTTCCAATTTTGGGTCAATTCCACACACCTTAAATTTTTTCACAGTTCGTACCGCCTGCAATATGAATTAGGGCATATTAGAATAGATAGAAAGCTAAATAATAAAGAAACTAAAGAGAATGAGGGGGGGGGGGTGAAAGTATTACCTCTAGCTTCCCAACCCACCATTCCTCCGAAACATCCACGGTACATTTGATAGAATCCCAACTAAATCCCGTGGATACTCGTTTCTGTTTGTTCCATAACTTTTAGTCCTTTTTTAGTTCCTCCCACTTGTTCTTGAATTTTAACCTGTCGTACTCACACCTGGTCATTTCCGTGAACTTCTTGGAAATATTTTGCCACCCTTCTTTGTTAAAATAGGTGGTAGGCCAATTACCAATTTCAATCTCCTTAATACATAAATTGCAAAAGATGTTCATGACATCTTCATCCCACATTGCTGATGTAGTGGCTTCTTTGTTCTTAGCCATAATGAAACTAAAAAAAATGATTCAATTTTTCAGGAATGCTTACAAATATTAGGCAATACTGAGCAACAGTGTTTAAAGCAAAAAGGTAGAATTTGAAAATAGCTAACATAGCATGAGCAAACAATTCCTAAGCAAAACCGACTTGCCAAAATGCTATCCCAATTAGGGTAGCTAGAAGAATAAATAATTTAGCTTGAATTTAACAACAAGTGCACCTCAAACAACATTAGGAAATATTTATCATCAATCCCAGACCCATTTAAGATGTGACATGTATTGTCAAGAAGCAATTTGCCAACTGTCCAACCCTTTCTAACTCTTCCATGTCAAAATGCCTTTTTTAGCATGAAAAGAGTTAAATATATGCACAGTTTCTACTGAAGAAAATCAATCATATTTATTTGTGGCATGATAATTTAACCCTTAATAATTAATATTTTTATACAAAGCTATATATTAAGTTTATTCTCATTTCATAATCACTTATCGGTAAAGGAAAATAACAGAAAAATGCATTCGGGCATTCCAATTTTTTAGATCGGGATCCATAATATAACCAGCTAGGAAGAATAACAACAAAGATGATTTCCTGCATTCCAACGTAGTAGATAAGCAAACCTCATATATCTAGGGATGCAAAATACCAGGAAATAACAATTCCAAGACTGCCATACACATTCTGGGTTATTCGGCTACAATAAGGGTTAGATCAGAATTATGTAAAGATGATTTTGAAGGTCAAATTTCATCACAAACTGAACATTAAGGAGAATAAACACATTTGAGAAAGAGATCAACACATAGTTGGCATACTCATGACCGTGGCCACCATGTATCGAGCTCAACAGGAAATAAATATAACCAAAAACTCAATAATTGAAAAACTCCACGTAGAATTTATCTTCCAAAAATTGAAATGCTCCTTACGATGACCAAAGATAACCAAAGCCATCCATACAAAACTCATCATTCTTACGGTAACCAAAGACAAGAACTTATAGAACGAAGAGGGAGATCGCAGGGGAGAAGAGGGAAGAGATAAGTGTTCCAATATCCTTAAAGCACGAAAGTTTTAGGGCACGATGGATCGTATAGATCTCTTTTTCTTAGAGCGCGGAAGTTTTTAGGGCGCAAACTGGTTTGAGGAAAGCAGGGGGGTAAGTAAAGTAAAAATCCTTCGAAACACTCAACCGCAACACTGAGGGAGCGAGCTGCAGTCATATTATAACTAGAAATGGCGTTTTATGGGACGCAGTCAAGACACTCCAACCAAACGCCTACACAAAATTTTTAAAAAGCACAATTCGTGAATATGCCTCCCCAAATGGACCCTAAATTTTAAATAGTGGTTTATGCATCAAGTATCTGTGCTCTCTGCTTACAAAGCGTTTTCGTGGAAGTTTAAAACCACCGCTAAAGGCTTGGAATATACAGCGATTTAAACCTTCATTTAAAATTGCAGTTTAAACCACCAAATGAATGCTATCTTTGCTCCCCAACACGAAGGGTTTCCGGAGCGGTTAAAACGTCTGTTAAAGATATGGTGGTTTAAACCGTCATTTTCAAAATAGAGTATAAACCAACATTTACAATTACCCTTTAAATCACAAAATANTATATATATATATATATATATATATATATATATATATATATTAGATTTTTATTAGCAATTTTTTTAATATAATCATATTCTTAAATTTTACTACTCAACCCATAATACACATGAACATATTTTATTTCATAAAAAGTGGAGGCAAGCAACAAGAAGAGATTATGAACAATTGAGAAATCTCTTGTAATCCACTTTCTTATTTTTGTTTCATTTCAATGTATTTATGCTTTTTTAGCTTCTTCAATGTGTATTTTCCTTATTATGCAAAAAGAAAAAAAAGCCACTAACACACAGGGAACTTGTCTTTCACAACCAAAATTCTAAAGAGTAAAATGAAATAGCCTAAGCTTTTAAACAGTACTCATCTCACTAGTTGAATACTATTGATGATTTTTGAGAAGCTCTATCTAAAATATAACTCAGTCAACTAATGAATACATAGGGTTGAAGATCAAGAGATCATAGTCTAAGTAAAGTTACAAAATTATGGAGACTACACTCTACAAGAGAGTTACGACCCATAGGTGAAGGATGGTTTGAATTAAATAAACTGCTTCAATTTTTTTATATAACCGAGTAATATTAAAAGAAAACATTCAATCTAATTACAACAAAAGAGGGAATTCTTTTCGTTAATAATACTCGGGGAACTCTCCTTATAAGGCAAAGTCAACTGTAGTAAAGATGAATTAGCAATTTATGAGACTGTTACCCGAAGTGAGCCAAAATGCTCCCTCAATAGAATCCTGTTGATCTAGCCAAAGTGCCCTCGAGATAATTCTCCGTCTGTGAGCTGAGAGCCCTAAGGCAGACGAATAATCAACAAATATAGAAAAAGACTACTCATTTTTACTTGAACAATTTTTGGCTTGTATTTGATTAGAATTATGCATATAAAAAATTCATTTATTAGACTAGAGAAACACACACTTGTCTCGTGGAGACATACAATGTTAGTTTCATATTATCATTCTCTTTTTCTTTTCATGATTGCCTTTAAAATAGATAACATAATCAAGAAACTAATATGTTTGAAAATAATCCTCATTCATAGTTTAAGGCACTGAGATTGTTCTAAGAACTAGCAAAACTTGGCTCACACCGCTCGACCCTCGTCATTTTTTGCACTCGTCATTTGACCCATGCCATAATACCACTTGTTGCTTATCCAGGAGTTGAACTAGACCATTTGGTCATTTGAACAAAGAACCTGCTGAATCTGGCCCTCGCCATTCCTCCCTCGCCACTCAACGCTGTAAGCCGCTGTTGCCCTCACTTTTAGTTGATGTTTATTTTTCCCTCTTTAGTTGTTAGGGTCTAGCCATATTATTTTCCTGTTGACTATTCCTAGAAAACTAGAAAAGGAACCTGACCATTAAAAAATTTAAACTTTTCTTTGCTCAACTTGAAGTTTCATATATTGGTCATAACCTCTAGCACTTAGCAGGTGGGGTCAGTATGAGGGAGCTCAAGATGTGTCCCCATAAGACTGATTGACCTTAGGGTTAACTTTGGGTGTTGGTCTGGAGCTGGTTCACTCACTTGCACTCACTGTCACTCACTATCACCTATATTCACTCAAAATCCTAAAATTCAAAATTGTTGACTTTGACCCCTTGATCTTTTTGAAGACTCATGTAGATGGTCCCCTAGACCCACTAGTCCTAGGCTAGGGTTTAGCTAAGACAAGTACATGGAGAGCAAAAATGGAGATCTCATTAGTCCATAGCTCATACATGGTGATTGACACCCCAATTCCACCAAAAATACCCAATTTGGCCTTTTGCCCCTAAATCTACCCAGGTTACCTAAACAGCCTGAAATCTGAAATTTGGCAAAAAATCCCAAATTCACTCAAAATACCCAAATTTGTTTAAAAATCATTTCAACCCATTTCAAAATACCCAAATTACCCAAAACCAACAAAAACTCCAAATTTACCAAAATACCCCCACAATTGCCAAATTTACGAAAATACCCTTGGCACCCCAAAACTTTCCCAAAACCTCCAAAATCACTTCAAATGTCTCTAAAACCAATTGGAACCCTTCAATTGAAACCAATTTGGCCAATTTGACCAGTTTGACCAAAACTCCCAAATTGCCTTTAAAGGCCCAATTTACAAAAATTTACCTTAAATGTCCATTAATTCAGTTTCAATTTCCCTCAATTTCAATTCTGAACTCAAATTCATCCTTCATATGACTAATCTAAATCAAATCCATGCCTAACTGGTCCATGCTTTGAGCTCAATCTTGATGTAAGTGAAACCCCCAATTTTATCCCTATGGCTTAATCCCACCAAATCTTTTATAACACTCCTGCACACCAAACCTAACCTTCAATTGGCCTTGGTGAATCGTCAATTTCATTTAATTTCAAACCAAATCCAAAAATCCCCAAAATTGCACCAAATTGGCTATGTCCACAAATCCCACCAAATTGAATGCCTTAACCCCAAAATTGGCAGCCAATTTATGTTGCAAACTCTTTATGACATTCATATAGATCATTTTCAATAATCAATTTGAACCACACCCAACCTTAGGCCAATCTTGACCCAAGTCTAGCCCAACATGCCCAAATTTACCAAAATCCCAAAATTCTTCAAATTGAGCTTCCAATTGAACTCAAAATTATTTAAATCCTTCACCAAAAATCTTCATTACAATCATCTACACAATGTTGATCAATAAATTAGGCTCAAAGTCATTGCTAGCCTAACCCAAACCCAACTCTTAGCCATTTGAACCCAAATTGGACCCATGTACCAAAATTGACTTAGCCATCCTAAAGTCACCAAATTAAGGTCCCTACAACCACTAAGCACACCTTATTGACCAGGCTAAACCCCTTTGTACAAACCATGGTGATCTATGGACCAATGGGTCCCTAAATTAAGCGTTCTTAGCACATTTTTGGGCCTTAACAAAATATCTCCCCCATTATCACTTACCATTGGGAGTAAATTATAATTAAACCTCCCACTATATCACCTGACTCTCTTGCCACCTCCCCTGACCTTGCCGGCCAGCTTAGTGGCCGAAAAACTCCAAAACTGAGAGCCCCAAGGTGAAATCAAACCCAATTTCAACCATAGAGGCCACCTCATCCCAATGGCTCTTGAGAGCTCCTCAGCCCTCCACTTAAGCACCATTTTACACCCACCAATTAGCCCAAAACTCCCCCTGAGCTCCTATATTTAATTAGCCCTTCCATGGACAAGAAAAGGGTGTGTTAAAAATCCTTGGGGAAACTCTGTCCAATTGCTCTCAGACACTCTCCAAGAACTCCTAAGCTGATTGCCACCATTTTCCCCCATTGATCCCCACTATAGAAGCCAAATTTTAAGCTCAAATTTTGAGCTCAAACTAGGACAGCTCTCCATAGTCCACAAAACTCAAATTAATTGTGAACACACCATCCCTAGAGTAAGAGGAGTTGACTCCCCATCAAACCCCCCTCTGAAACAGCCTCTAGGGTAGCTCTATACCAACACTTGAAATAGAGGTTGATCAAATTCATACCTCAACCATTTACCAAGGTTTGAGACTTCATCCAGAGGTCCTTTAGGACCAATCGAAGCTACCACAACCATCCGATTGAGGCCTCCTCTCTTAGACAAAGGTATTGAACTCCAACCCTAAACCGAGCTTGTTTCGACCCTCCAAACGCATTTACTATATTTCATACCGTATAAACCATATAAATGTGTTCGTCTTGAGTAGATGAAAGTTTAGAAACAAAACCCATTTGATTTGGTTGAGTCTATGCCAAGATCTTAAGATTTTAGTGTGAACGACTCACGGTTTAGGTCACTTGGGTACGATAACGGAGAGTCGTCTGATCACGCGTGTATCCAATGGACGGAAGATATCAAGCCGAACAGATCCATGGGGCATAAAGTGTGGTCCGCGTGGAGGCTACTTGGCCAGCGACGTCAGATGGTGGAGCGACGCGTGGAGCCTTCGGAGCGGACGAGAATGAGTTGGCGCCGCATGGATATGTAGAAAATAGGGATTTTTGAATTATTTTAAATGCCTAAACTGCAATAATTCATATCTTTCTCTAATAAAATCATAATAATAAAATAAAATTTCCCTATTGCTCAGTGAATAGAGGAGAATAATGTGGTCTAAAAAAAATTATTTTCTCACTCCCTGATTTTAAATTAATTAAATGCCCGCTGTTGTATTTTAATTCTTCATGGATTAAATAATTTTACATAGCTTAAAATTTTGAGAGTTTGTTCCTCATGATAGAGGCCATGTCTTCTGATTTTTTCAAGGTTAAATGGCATCTCTATGCTTTTAACCTTATTTTTCAAGCTAAAGTAAACATTTGGGCTTATTTTAATTATATAAATCAAAATATCACTTAAAAAATTATAAGAACAATTTTAGTAGTTTTCTTGTGTCAGAGAAATTTAAGAAAAATATTTTGATGCCTCGAATCATTTTGTGAATTTTCATACTTAGTTAAATGTAAATACCTTATATTACTTTGTGTAAATTAAATATTTATAAAAAATTAACAAAATCAACTCCACATTGTTTATAAAAATTATGTATATGCAGTAATTTTAGGCACTAAAATGGATTTCTTAAAGAAACCTTGCTTTTTTTATAAAAATAATTATATTAAATTAAAATACTTAGAAAAATTTTGAAAGTTGTTTTCTGAGTTCCTTGTAATCAGGGGCATTTTATAAAAATAAAGCTCATTTTTGTGGAAATATTTCATTTTTTAAATATATTTTGAATTAAAAATAATTAAAATAATCAAAATTTTCAAAAATAAAAAAAAATGGTTCAAAATAAGTGGGAATATCCCTGGATCACTTAGAATTTATTAGTACATTTTTCCTAACTTTTCTGTTTTAAAAATAAATTTTAAAGGCTTAAAAATGGATTTTTCATATTTTCTCACTAAAATATTTATATTAAATAAATTAAAAAAATATAAAATTTGATTCTCTGAATTTTTTATGCTCAAAGGAGTCTAATAAAAGTATAAAAATAATTTTTGTAATTAAAACACTATTTTTTATTTAATCAAATCATGAAAATTGATCTAAAATTAAATAATAAAAATAGAATTTTGATACAAAAAATCATGAATTTTTTTCTAAAGTGTTTCTCTGACCTTAGGAAACCTCTAATAATTTTTCCATAAATTTAAATATTATTTTGGATAATTAGATAAATTAACTTTTGAAAATCCTATTTTCTAAATTTAAATAATTATCTAAATTAAATCAAATTTTGTGAGGTCCAAATATCCTCCTCTAACATTTTAATTACCTCATGGATATAACACTTTAAACCCTCAAAGTCATTCGAGTTGTGTTTAAAGAGTTATGAGGTGAAGTCGCCCAAAGGCAAGATGGTCATTTTGGACTTTGGCGCCTTAATCAAAATTTAGGGTTAACCATGGATAAATGGGTAACTTTGATCCTAATAAACATGTTTGTTTGATTGAAATACAATGGGATTGTAAGGTAGAAACTCACCCACCACCTTTGCACAACATCAACAGATAATAATCTCCCCCAATCTTCATGACTTGGAAGTCAACTAATATCAAAAGTTTCTTAAGTGAGGGGCTTAAGCTAAAAGGATCATAATTTACTTTCCTTAAGCCCAAAATTGATGATAATGTGATCTTTAAATGAAAATACATGTCACTTAAACTAAAATCTTAACCTTCACTGAAATCCCCATTATGATTGCTAAGGGCTTGGTAGTGGCTTAGGCTTGATACCTAAGCTCATTTGATTTGATTTAGAAGATAATTGGGTTGATAATCAATATCTTTAAACACTCCAAGTCGAACATTACTTGTGAGCACCAAAATATTAAATAACTCAAACTTGGCTTAGGGCACTAACTCACATAGCTCTTAAATGAAACATCAATGGATTAATCGAGCACCCTATCCTCGGGATAATTAATTTGTTAAGCTTCAATGAGCAATGGGGTAGCCACACTCTAAACTCAGATGATTATTGGAACATTATGACAAGTTCATAAATGAACTCAAAATAATTCAAGTGATCTTCAAAATAGTTCAGGGTCATATCCCGAGCACTTTAGAATCTTTTGGATGTTTTGAAGGATAAATTGAACTTATCGTGTCATGTCCTAAAATCATATACTAGGATCTTCTGAGCTCCAACTAAATCATAACTTTGGGTTTGGAAGCTAAACCTTCATCCACTTCTGCAATTTAAATTTTCTTGCAATATTATCTACATATCTTGCAAGTATTGACCCTTCAGGTGGTGGACCAAGAAGACTCGCTACGTACGCTTTTACAGTTTAAAGTACCTTGTTTTGTTGTACTTTCCATACTGTATTTTTATACTTAAAAAACTTTCATGTTAAATAAAGATGACACTCTGCATAAAAACCAAACCTGCTAGGATAGCCACAAAACCAAAACCAAAACCAAAACTAAAATCAACTAGGATAAAATTCTCCGCCACAACATTCACAATATAAAACAACTTAAAGTTTAATCACAAACATCACAAAACAATAATTGCAATTAAATTAATACGTCTCTATCGGGTGACCGGGAATCCCTCGAAGGAGGTAACCTACGATTGCTAACAAGACTTCCCGCGGTCTAAATGAAAGTATGGAACTCATTAAGTTGAATTTAGTAATTTCATTTGGACTAAGTGAATCCTACAGAAAAAAGTGGTACCGGAACGAGGGAACCGTAGGATCCTAACCGGTGTCGGTATAATCAACTTTAATATGCCCCATAATATTTAAAGGACTACAACCATAAAGATATCTGATTTGACATCATAACCTGACACACTAGAAAACTTAAACTCGTTGCGAAAGGAGCTTGGAGCTAGCATGGTGTGTAGCACGACCATCTTCAACAGCAAAACCTGTCTACATCAGCTAAACCTTTCTTACCTTAGAATTAAACAACCAAGCCATAGGACATCGAGGTAGTTTGCTTATGCAACATAAATCCTCACCTCATCTTAGGCCTTTGCATATCCCTGCTGTACAATCTAAGCCCTAACTCGTCTTAGGATTCCGAGGTTGTCGTTCGTCATGACCTAAATCATCACATCTTCCAGGCTATTTGTCTGATCGTTTCACATGAATGTAAGCCCTAAATCAGTAAAATTGGCAAGATAAAACACTTAAATAGTTTATCCTCAAAACTGAAGCCAAACTATAGGGTAGCTTGAGAATTCACTGAGGTTCTCCTTGAGATCTATGACATCCCCCAATTCTTCCTCCTTTGGATTCCATAAATAAAATTTTCCAAATTTGAGTCATTCCCCTTTCACACCTCTTTGTCCGATCTCGTTCAAAATTTCTATCCTTTTCAACTCCTTAAAAATAATATTTGATTTTTATCGAGAGCTTTCTTAGGAGACTTCGGTTATCTAAGATGTAATTAACTATAAGGGCTTGCCTTTATAAGAAGCTTATCTAGACCAGCTTAATATAAACCCTAATTTATTCTTCATATTAAATACAGGAACTTGTCGGCAAATAAAATGATTTCACAGACCAAACGGATGTCATATATTTCTTAGTTTATTTCATTGAGCCTCATCCTCAAGTTTTATGTTTATCCTTCAGGATAGATGCATGATTTGAGGTATAACACTCTTTCATTTAAACTATGAAAAATATGGGGTTAGTTTGATTTCATATTCTTCTAAACTATATATATAAGTAATTTAAACGTTTTTCCAAAGCGGGGAACAGGATTTCGATTCCGGAGTCCGACAGCTTCCAATGGGCAACTCTAACCAAAAATAGTGCCCACAGCTTCTGGCAACTCTGCTGGGGAATAGTTTTTCTCTCCATTTAAATCAAGAAATATTATCTTCATACATCAGAAATGTGTTCATGTCCCTAATGAACCAAATTACCCTTCTTTCGTTAGCATGCTTTACCCATTTCTATCTTGGTAAAGTATGGTCAACTCTTTAGACTTCAGCACCGTCTATCTGACCACCTTTGAATAGAGGGGTTTAGGAGGCCATTAAGGACTTTTTGATCTTCATGTGGGGTCAGACCCCCAATAGGTGTGTTGGTGGACTAAGTTCCACCTGGGCA
Source organism: Phalaenopsis hybrid cultivar (assembly GCA_002079205.1). Taxonomy (NCBI): domain Eukaryota; kingdom Viridiplantae; phylum Streptophyta; class Magnoliopsida; order Asparagales; family Orchidaceae; genus Phalaenopsis; species Phalaenopsis hybrid cultivar. The sequence goes on along the minus strand of JXCR01119754.1, from coordinate 100,862 downwards.
CTGTGTGTTGTTAAGTTGGTCCCACACTGGGTCCTGAACTTCACCTTTTTCCCTTTCGGGTTTGATTTGCTATCTTGCAAATTAAATTGAATTGTGTCGTGCTGCGTGTGCTCTTTAATTCTCCTTATATTAATTAAATCTTTCTACTTTCAAAAATTTTTTACTAAGATTTTAAAATCTCTACAAATTAATTAAAGAGTTACCCGGTCTACAGATCGACCTCTCTTAATTTTTAGTGCTAGCTCTAAGATTATGAGCTATTGGCCAAATGACTAACCCCAGAGCTTTCTCTTTTTGAAGTTGATGCAATGACATGCCCAATGCTCACTTTCTCCTACAACTTGTCAACGAGCCGCGATGCCCGTAATGTTGCTCCCACTATCAAGTTTGGGGTAGTATTTAGAGATCTCGAGGTCGTTCTTAGGAATGCCCCATTCTTTATAATGAAAGTCGCCATTCTAGAGGTTCAAGAACCATCTATCGAGTTTAACATGAACTGCCCTCAGGATTTTCCCTCTTATAAGAAGGTCAAAACTACTGCCGCCATGGCACCTACCAAGCCTGTTATTCCCACTACTGCTAAGGGAAAAGAAGTTATAATCCTTGAAGACCCAATTGAACGATTGGTTGTCACACCGTCAATATTTGAAAATAGATCCAGTTCGAGGACTACACTGTTAACCTGAACCCAAAGGAGAAATTGCAACTAGAAAGTTTTGAGGGCTATTAAAGCCCAGATTTTTGAGGAAGTACCTGTTGATGAAAATCTTCACCAGTATGAGTGAGCATTGTCGGAGACCTATCCACTTTTGCAAGGGAGTAGGTTCCATCCCTTAATGGACACCAACAGGTACTAGAGTATCTAGATAATTGCTGCTGCTTTACCATCACCTCATGGACATGGTGAGGAGAGGAAGAAGCCTGCTCCTATCATCTAAGTCAGTTGAGTTTTTCAAAGACTACCTTCTAAAGAAGATTGTTCAGTTGGTGAGTTACTCAAATGAGTGGGACGTGCAATATCCCCTTGCTTGAAGAGAGAAATTCTAAGGGAGGGAAGAACTGTCATATGTTCTCAGAAATCAACTAAAGCTTTGCCTAATCGCATTTCTATTTGGTTCCATTTGGGAAGAAGAGTTGATACCACCATAGTTACTACCAAATCCACTGTTACTAGACCTGCGGGTCGTCGACCAGTCAAGTCACGTTTGGGTCCAAGAATTCTACTAATCACCCACCTCAAGGATGTCCTTAAAGTCCCAAAGAAAAAGATGAAGAGATTGCCCAGTACTGTATCTGTTCTGCACCATGAGGAGCATACTTTTCCGTGATATACTGATGTTCCTACCAAAACAAACATCACTGTCAAAGAAAATGGTATGGATACCCAAGGTCGCTGTACCAACACGGTCCAACAATCCCGCAGGGCAAGATCATGGAATGAAGCCGGGTCTGAAGTATCTGACATTGTCACAGTGATTGCCAGCAAGATGGATGAGCAAGTAGAGGATGTCTAACAAAGTCCTCTAAATCTTAAAGTATTACAAGAATCAATAATTGAAGAAAAGTTCAAAAAGCTCAGGATTGAGATTTCTGCATTTGCCCAAGAACATGGAGTTTTCATTGATGATAATGAAAATTTTGACTTCAATGATTACCTCGAAGAATAATTCATGGATGTCCATGTCATCAAAACTAGAGTTGCTGCATCTGTGCGTGATGCTCAACCTTTTGTCGAAGATAACACAATAGATGAGCTTCTTAGGGCTATCTTCTTAAGGGATGAGCAAATCCGCCAATTGGATAAAAGAATGGAAAAGATGGCCTCAGCCATGACCGCCATGGCCACAGTTCAAGGACAATCTAAACCCCCACATTTAGCCTCTCCATAAGTCAATTAATCAGAGATTATACATATTACAGATGAAAGGAGAGAAGTTACCTCAGCAAGCAGCGATGAGCAACCAAAGAAGGATTCTCCATCAATCACCTAGCCAGAAAATGAATTTAAGCAAATGGTCAAACAAGTTCTGGAGGCCTTAACCAAATCTAAGGGTGGTGCATTGGTTTTAAAGGGTAGACCTTACCTGGAAGAGTTCGATGTTGTACCCTACCCTAAGGGTTTTGTGTCACCAAACTTTAAGGTATTCAATAGGACTGGAAATCCAAGGCAACATATAGCAGATTTCTGAGTCAGTTGTGGTAATACTGGGGGTAATGAAGCCTTGCTTTTCATTCAGTTTGTCAGCAGCCTGTCAGGAATTGCTTTTGACTGGTATGCCGAATTACCTAATGGATCAGTTAAGACATTCGCCGAGCTAGAACAATTGTTTGTGAAAAGATTTACAGCAGTGCAACATCACATATCTATTGAAGATCTCATAATGAAAAAGCAAAAGCCCGATGAGGCTCTAGTGGACAATATTTTGAGGTGGAGAAACCTTAGCATGAAATGTGAACCTCAGCTGCAGGAACATCACGCGATTGAGATTTTACTCAAGAGCATTCATGGGTCAGTAGCTTTCATGCTCAAGAGACTCGCCATCAAATCCTTCAAGAAGCTACTCAGCAAAACTAGCAATCTTCAAGAAGAAATCAAACATATGGATTCTCAAGAGAAGGCCGAGAAGTCCAGGGCAAACAAAATATTTGAAAAGAAGTCAGGAACATTGTCAACTAACTATAAAGGAAAGAAACCAATGATGATACATGCTGAAAATCCTCGTCAATCGTCGCACAACATGCTAAAAATAGACACAATAATACGGCCAGTCTAGCCAGCGACCGCCTCAGGGAGGATCACACCGAGCAAAGAATAAGAGAATATCTTTGGCAGAATGAAAAAAGTGGCATATTCCTTCAAAGATGAAGCAGTATTCAAGATGTTCAAAAGTCTGATGAAGAAGCTTGAGTTTAGATTACCAAATCTAAAGAAACCCAAAGAGGTCGACAAGAAGGATCAACCAAATTATTGCTCGTATCACAAATTACTGAGGCAAATTATAGAAGAATGTTTTGTCTTCAAGGATTGGCTCGAGAAAAATCTCAAGGAGTGGAATATAATGATCCCGAAAGAATGTTTAAAAGAACCTGATAAAAGTTCCATAATTATGATTTCAGCTGAGCTAATCTCTCCAATTGACCCATAAATTGGAAAAGATGGATGGAGTATAGTTTGGAGCAAATCGTCCAAGAAAATACTGAATCAGATTCAGTATACAACAAAGCAAACTCCAGTTTAGAGTCTTCAACCTGCTAAACCCGAGATGAAGATTTCACCAAAAGGTCTATAAACGTCAAACAAGAAGAAGAAGAACACCAGGATGAAGTCTGATAGCACGGAGGGTAGGATAGAGGCTACCTCTGCTAGATTAGTTGTCTCAGATTCGGGGAAGAAAATCCTCGAACCCCTGACCTTGTATGATTATATTTTTACCCATTTGGGGCCTTATGAATATAATGATTATGATTTTGGCTACATTTTAACTATTTCTGGTGACAACGTAACTGATTTTGACCAATCTAGCCTCAATCTCAAATCTCAAAATAATCCTCAAATTGTACTCGTGTTTGATGAACTCGCTAACAAGACTGAAGAAGACATTAACAATACCGCCTACGATAGTGTCGGGAGTGAAGAATCAATCCTCAAGTGCCACAGTGCATCACTCACCATTAACTTAGATCTTTCTAACAAAGAAGAAACACCAAAAGATTCGACAAAGATATCTCACGAAGAGGAAATTATAGAAGTGAACTTAAGGAGCGGGAGAGTATTACCTCCTAGGTCTGCTCCAACTGATAAAAGAAAGAAAATAGTAACTCGAGAAGAACTACCTCCACCTTCACTAGTGGAAGAACAACCTAACTAAGAGAAAATTGGAGGATCTTACAAAGTGGATTACAATGTGCTAGCTCATCTTAGAAAGTTGCTGGTCCAATTAAGTATCTACAATGTTCTAATCCTGTCAAAGGAGATGAGAGAGTCTCTGGTTATAGCTTTACTTGACCTAGAAATTTGCTTAGCCTAATTGGCCAGCACATCCTTTGATGAAGTTTTCCAGTTGAAAGAATAGTCTGAGGTGACCTTCACAGATAGAGACCTGTTGCTCGGTACCACCGACCATAATCATCCACTCTATATCTCCGTTAACATCAGTAGATTTGTGTTGTCCAGAGTTTTAGTAGATCCTATAGCATCACTCAACTTGATGAGCCTACGGACATTGGCCTATTTGGACATTGAAGCTCAAGAGTTTACGACTGATAAAATGATGCTACGGGGATTCAACCCAAGGGGAGAAAGAGCCCTTAGATCAATTACATTACTTATGAAAACTAGAGAACTAGTAACAACTGCTAAATTCCATATCATTAATGATGAGACCTCTTTCAATGCTCTACTGGGTCGACCATGGATTCATGAACACAAATGGTTTGGTCGTCTCTACACCAATGCATTAAGTACTACAAGGAAGGACAAGAATATTGAATCAAGGGAGATCTACAACCATTTTTAGTTCATGAAGTTGGCATTCATGAAGATGCCACCTACTAGCACCTCCAAAGAAAACTGTCTTCTCTCGTGAAATTGTGACAAGTAAAAGTAAAGATTCAGAAGAATTACAATGTCAGGGCCATTCAACTCCACTTCAACGATCTTCCACCAACCTTTTGCAACAAGTTGATCGAGGTTCTTTAAGTACGTGCACCCGAGGTCGAGGCCAGGGATGTGGACGAGGAAGAACCAATTTAATTGTTGAACGGACTAGGCCAACCATCTACATTGGTGAAGAAGACAATTCTGAAGATGAAATAACGATGACAAAATAGAGAAACCTCAGTACGAGATATCCTTAAAAGATACAGAGAAAAATGAATATGAGATAATGTATGATCAGATAAATAACTATATGAACACCATGACCCTTACTCTGATTCTCCCTCAAAAGGTCGTGAGTTTAGAGGTCAAGAAAGTCCGTAGCACTACTTCAAAGCCAATCAAGTTTTATCGTGCTTCTACTTGTGTTAATCTTGAGAATCAATTAAATTTGGATAAAAATTCTAATGAATTAATGTAATTACCTTTTGGTTACTTTTCTCCTTGTGTACAAAATTTAATTCAATAGTGACATGAAATATTGCACTTTAATGGAAGGTATTTTGATGTTTTCTTGCAGGTTATTGATTTTTAGGACTTAAAACAAAAAGAAAGGAAAAAGGATGACATTTGGAGTCAAAATTATGTTTTTAAAGAAATGCTCAGTCTCGACAATGCCGAGGTCACCATCGACGGTGTAGAACAGCATAAGCCTGGAGATTTTTACTCAGCACCGATGACACCAAAGGGGGTGCAGACCCTATTTCTATAAGGTTCAATGTATTTGGACAATTTTTTGAAGAGTTTTTGGAGGCACCTCTTGGGGAACCGACCTTGGGCTCTATTTGGGGTTAAATTTCATCAGAAAAAGTCCTCCTCTACGTTTTTCACTCCTCTACGTTCATTTTTCGGACCACATCATTCCATTCCCTATCATATTAGAGTCAATTTTTTATTTTTCTTTCATAGTTTAGAGTTTTTTGTGGAGAGACTTTGTGTGAAACTTTCTGTAATGGTGTTGGAGAAGAAGAAAAGTGAGATATCTTCTTCCTACATTTCTAAGGAAAGGCTACAAAGGATTTGCTCTGAGAAAGAGTTTTTAGATAAGTATTGTTTGTTTATCAATTTTTTATGGAACAAGGGATTTGCATTGAGAAAGAGTTTCAGATAAGTTTTGTTTGTTTATTAGTGTTGTATGAACTTTACTTTTATATATAAAAATTGTGTTTTGTTATTTCTTTCTCATGAAGTCTGAGTAGTTCCCTCTATCTTTCTCCCTACTCTAAGATATGGTGAAATTAAGAGATAATATGGATGTGCCAATATTAAAATGTAAAATAAATTGTGATGATTTTTTAACTCTGAAATTAATTTATTTTTTGATCTGGCTAATTGAATTATTAAAATGTGTTGTGAAATATATGATCCGGGAAATGGAGTATGAGTTCTACAACAGAATGAGGATTACATTTGATTCTATGGAGGAGAGCTCATGGAATTAAATGCAAATAAATAGGAAATTATTCTGTATTGGGTGTAGAATTTGAGAACCTTTAGGATAACATATTAAAATCTTCAATTCGGTCTCATCGTTTAAAAACTGAAGCGAGGGCTAGCTTTCAGGTGAAGGGAAGTGGGAACCAGTATCCTCCCAGCCTAGCCACGGAATTAGGGACAAAACACTGAGATTATCCAATGATTTTATATGCAATTTATTGTCGGCGTTATTTTATGTTGGAGGAGTTGCCGGTAAGAAGCTGTCGGTCACTGGAATCAAAATCTTGTTGCCCGATTTGGAAGGACGTTTTAATTTACATATATATTTAGTTTTAGAAAAATATGAAATCAAATTGACCCCATATTTTTCATAATTTAAATGAAAGAGCACTGTACCTCAAATCATGTATCTATCCCGAAAGATAAACATAAGACTTGAGGATGAGGCTCGATCAAATAAACTAAGGAATATATGACATTTGTTTGGTCTGCGAAACCTTTGTATTTGTCGACAAGTTCCCCTATTTAATATAACAAATTAAATAGGGTTTATTAAGCTAGGTTCAGACATGCTTCCTATAAGGGCAAGCCCCTATAGTTAATTACATCTTAAAGGACCAAAGTCACATAGAAATTCCTATAAGGGCATGCCCCTATAGTTAATTACATCTTAAATGACCAAAGTCACCTAAGAAGATCTATAAGGGCAAGCCCCTATAGTTAATTACATCTTAGATGACCAAAGTCACCTAAGAAAACTTCTATAAGAGCAAGCCCCTATAGTTAATTACATCTTAAATGACCAAAGTCACTTAAGAAGACTCCCTTTCTATAAGGGCAAACCCCTATAGTTAATTACATCTTAAATGACCAAAGTCACCTAAGAAAACTCTCGAAAAAATCAGGAAATATTATCTTCAAGGAGTTTCAAAGGGTAGGACTTTTCAATGAGATCGGATGTAGAGGTGTGAAAGGGGATTGGTTCAAATTTAAATTATTTTGTTGTAGAGTCCAAAGGAGGAAGAACTAGATGATGTCATGGATCCAGAGGAGAACCCTAGTTAATTCTCAAGCTATCCTAATGTTTGACTTCCATTCTGAGGAGAAATATTTAAGTGTTTCATCCTGACAATTTTATTAGTGAGGGCTTACATTCGTGTGAAACTATCACACAAATAACCTGGAAGATGTGAGGGTTTAGATCATGACAAATAACAACCTCAGGATCCTAAGATGAGTTAGGGCTTATATTGTATAACAGGGCAATACAAAGGCCTAAAGATAAGATGAGAATTTACGTTGCATAAGCAAGCAAACTCAAAGTCTTATGGCTTTGTAGCTTATATCTAAGGAAGGAAGGTTGGTTTAGTTGGGAAAGACAGATTTTACTGTTGAAGATGGTTGTGCTGCCCACCATACTAGCTCCAAGCTCCTTGTCTTGATGAGTTTGACTTTTCTAGTGTGTCAAGTTATGATGTCAAATCAGGTGGCCATATGGTTGAAGTTCTTTAAATTTTATGGGGGCATGTTAAAGTTGATTAGAGTGACACTGATTAGGATTCAACGGTTCCCTCGTTCCGTCACCACTATTTTCTATGGGATTCACTTAGTCCAAATGAATTTACTAAACTCGACTTAATGAGTTCCATAATTTCATTTAGACCGTAAGAAGCCTCGTTAGCAACCGTAGGTTACCTCCTCCAATGAAATCCCGATCATTCGATAAAGACATCTTAATTTTGTTGCAGTTTGTAGTTTTATGTAATATTTGTGATTAAATTTTGAGTTGTTTTATATTTTAAATGTTGTGGCAGTGAATTTTATCTTGGTTGATTTTAGTTTAGTTTTGGTTTTCATTTTGTCGCTATCCTGATAGTTTTAGTTTTCAAGCAGGATGACATCGTTGTTTAGCATAAAAATTTGTGTAAGCATAAAAGTATAGCATAAAAGTACGAGAAAGACAATGATGAAAACTGTAAAAGCGTACCTGACGAGTCTTCTTGTTCCACCACCTATACTCAAAATGCATGTGAGAGCAGTTCATGTAGAGGCAAAAAAGTAAGGTTTTGGTAGTTTTCTTAACCTTATGTCATATCTTGACGGGTCATTAGGAGTTTAATTAAAGATAATTTTGCCAAGTAAAACATATTAAGCTAAGTAGATCTCCGAGGTATCCAACAAATCTAGAGAAATAAGCAGGTCCGTGCTACTCTCTCGCTACTGGTGGGAAAATCTCGAGTTCTTTTAAACTTATTATGTTGCTTAATAATTCATCCTATAAATACCCTTAGTGCTTAGTGAGTATTGATGTCTCAATTATCCGTTAGAATATGATAATTATCACTCGTAATTCAATTTAAGAATTATGTGGGTGAAGGCCCTTAAAGAGACAATTTTAAGATACTTAGCCAAATTTTAATTTGAGCTTGTAGTGTTTGAAAGATGTTTTAATGATGTTCACTTTTCTAATCCTTATTTAAATGAAATTTGATTTAGCCTAAGTCACTACTAAGCCCTTAAGACTTTGGTGAGTTACTTAGTCATTGCAAATGAAATTGACTTATAAGTGATGATGATGATTCATGCTTTTGTTTTCTTTTTATTCATTAAATAGGGGTATTAAATTAGTGAGTTATTAACACTCAAAATCATACCCCCAAATCTAGGATCCTTAATGGGCTAGACTCCCAAATTTATGTAATTTAAAAAAATTGCAAATTTATCCTTTTTAATTTAGGTAAGTGATGTTGGTTTCTACTAGTTAACCCCTTATATTTCAAACATCCAAATATGTTAATCAGAATCAAAGATTTCCCATTTCCCTTTTTGAAATTAGGCCTAAATGTTAATTAAGGCTAAATTTCCAAAATTACACATTTGCCCCTAAAGCTCTATCACTTCATAATTCATCAAATTTAATCCAAATGACTTTGTGAAATTTTTATACTACCTCACTCATGGGTCAATTGAGACATTAAAGGGGAAAGTGTAAATTTTCAAAATTTAATTTATCAATATAAATATTTTTAATGAAAAAATAGGATTTTTCAAAGAAAATTCCTAACTTGTCCAATGTAAAATCCTAATCCCTTAAAATTTTTACTGGAGGTAGGTTTAGATAATAGAAGCCTTTGGACCAAATTTCATGATTTTTTGAGTTTTATTTGAATTTTAAAAATTATTTTAAGTTCTGGGGTGTTTGTTAATTATAAAATATTTTAAATGTGGAAAATTAAGTTTTATATTTTTATTAAATCTCTCTAATGTCAAGGGACATAGAGAAATAAATTTTACATTTTTTTGGTTTTTTTTTTGAATTATTGAAATTATTTTAGTAAAAAAACCCTTTTTAGCCTTTAAAAATTATTTTTAAGCTTCAAAATTCAATATCTTTATTTAGAAAATCAGGAAAAATATCTCAATTATTTCTAAGTTCTTAGGAAGCAATTTAGAACATTTCCATAAATTTTATTATCTTTGTGATTTTTATGAATTTGTAATTATTTAAATATTTAAAAATAGGCTAATAAACAAGTTTTTATTTTAAATACCATTTTATTTTATAAAATACCCCTAATCATAGAGAACTTAGAAAACAAGTTTTTATAAATTTTTGAGTTATATTTTGCTTTTTAAAAATCATTTAAATGCCAAAATGATATTTCTCTTGAAAAATAAATTTAGGCCATCAAATGGACTCAAAATTCTTTGAAATTTTTATGGTGAGTTCTCTAGATCCTAAGTAAAACTGGAGATTAAAAATCAAGTCATTTAGATGTTTATGTTACCCAAAATTAATTTTTTTTGTGTTTCAAAGTTGGTGAAGATTGAGTGTATTCTTAATGACTTAACTCATGAAATTATTTCCAAAGGATTCTCTGGTCATGATGAACCTTCCAAAACTTTCTTGGAATTTTCTAATCAACATGATAATTATCATAATTAATTTATGCAAATAATAGACATAAACTTGAAAAATATGGATCTCTGTCTAGGGACGTCCTATGGCTTTGAGAAAATCAGAAGATATCCCCTAAGATAGAGGCAACAACATGCTAAAATTTTAATCCATGGTGATATGTTTGTATGCATGGAGAATCAAAACATTCAAATTAGTGTTTAATTAACTAAAAATAAAAGAGGCATCAAATGGACTTAAAATTAATATCAAATTATTTTCCTCTGTTCAGTGAGCAAGTGGGTATTTTTATTTTATTTTTATGATTTTTTTATACCATGATATGAATTTTTAAAGCTAGGGCTATTTATTTAAATAAGAAAATCCTTATTTTTCTATTTAAACACACGACACTAACTGTATCCTCGGCATTTCCGAAGGCACGAGTGGAGCTTTCTGGTTGGACGCCACCATCCACATAGCCACTAACTCGGTCGCCGGTTCATATAAGGAAGCGCGATCCAGCTCAATCTCCTCCGTCCATCAGATACACGCGCGATCGGAAGACTCCTCGTAATCATCCTCGATAGAGTGACCCTGTGACTGTCGACACTAAAACCCTAAGATCTCGGCCTAGACTTAACCAAATCACTTCGGGTTTGATCCTATGAACTCGTCTAAGTAAGACGAACATATCCATATGATAATCATACAATTAAATCAAGCCTAATCAAATGGAGAATAAAAATAGGCTTGGGAGGAAGAGGAGATTAATACCTTGGCTCTGAGAAGTGAAGCTTTGATCAGAGGTGCTCGGCACATTCGTTGGGGTCCAAGAAGGCTAGGTATTAATCCTCTGGTCGTGGTGCAAGGCCTAGGTAGGAATTCAACCAAGCCCGAGTTCAGGTGTTGGCCTAGAGCTATCCTAGAGTCTCTGTAGAAGGGGGATTTGATGGGGCTTTTCTTTATCTCAGTGTGGTGAAGGTGTGGGTGAGTTTAAATTGATTTTTGTGGAGTGTAGAAATTTGGAGAGCTCTGTCCTGGTTTTAGGCAGTGATTTGAGCTCAAAATTGGGCTCCGACAAGGGGATTCGGGGCAATATGATGGTTGGATTGCATTGAGGAGGTATCAAAGAGGCTTTGGAATCGATTTAGGGAAGTCTCTCAGAGGAAATTTTAGCACACCTCCCATGGTCGTGGAGGTGAAGGGCAGAGGAGCTCTATCATTTGATTTAGGTGAGGTGGCCTCTAAGTTTGATTTGGGTGAAGTTCAAGAGGTGTCCCTCAATTTTGCTTCTCTAGTGATTAGGCCGACCCGTCATGGCAGGGGGAGGTGGCTAGGAGCTCAGGGAACCCAGGGGAATATATCACAACAATTTATTGCAATGAGGTATTATTTTGGCAAAGATATCTTAAGCCTATGAAAAAATGGAAATCAAATCCCTTAATTTGAGGGACCCTTGGTCCATGGCTCATCTATGTTGGGTTATATGGTTTTTGGCTCAGTCTTACGGTCCAACTAATAGCTGTGGTGGAGTTAATTTGATGGCTTTGGGGTGGTTAGGCTACATTTAGTGTATGGGTCCAAGTGGGTGCAAATGAACAAAGCTTGGGTTTGGGTTAGGCTATCCATGTCAATTTTCTTAATTAATTGTTGAAATTAGTGTAGGTGATTGTAAGAAACAATTTTGGTGAAGGATGGAAAGGGTTTTGAGTTCAATTGGGGGGTCAATTTGAAGGATTTTGGAGATTTGGTCAATTTGGGCATGTTGGGCTAGACTTGGGTCTAGATTGGGTTAGCCTTGGGCTAAGTCCAAACTGATTGTTGAAATTTGTCAATAGAGATTCCATGAAGAGTTTTTAACATGAATTGGGTGCCAATTTTTGGGTTAAGGTAATTAATTTGGTGAAATTTGGGGACAGTCAATTTGGGCAAAATTTTGGGCTTTTTGGACTTGGGTTGAAACTAAGTGAAATTGAGGTTTCTCCAAGGCCAATTGCAGGTCAAGTTTGATGTTTAGGAATGTTATAAAGAGTTTAAAACATAAATTGTGGCTAATTGAGTAGACTATTGGTTTAATTTTGTGAGATTAGGTCATGTGCCCAAAATTGGGGGTTTGACCTATGTCAATATTGGGCTCAAATAATAGGCCAATTGAGCATTGATTTGATTTTTTTTTGTCATATTGACAGTGAATTTGAGTTTGAGATTGAAATTTGGGGAGATTGGGATTAAATTAATGGACATTTGAGGTAGATTTGGGGAAAAATGAGTCTTTAAAAGGCAATTTGGGGTTTTGGTCAAAGATGGTCAAATTGGCCAAATTGGGTCATGTGATAGTTGAGGAAAATGAAATTGGGAATATTTGGGAGGTTTTAAGAATTTTTGGGATTTTTTTTAGAATTTTGGGCTAAGGAGGGGTATTTTGGTAATTTGTAAAATTTTGGTGATATTGGGGAGTTTGGGTGTTTTCAAGGGGTTTGAAATGTTTTTTGAACCAATTTGGGTATTTTGGGTAAAATTGGGAATTTTGGCCAAATTTGGGGTCCCAAGGGTATCTAGGTAATTTGGGGGAGTTTAGAGGCAAAAGGCTAGGTTGGGTATCTTGACAGAGTTGGAGTGCCAACAACCATCAATAAGCCATGGACCAATGGAAACCCCATTTTGGGTCCTTTATGTAGTGGTCTTAGCTAAACACTAGCCGAAAGCTAATGGGTTTAGGGGACCACCTACATGAGTCTCCCAAAAGTATCAAGGGATGAAAGCCTAGAAGTTTAAGTTTAGGATTGTGAGTGATTGTGAGTGTAAGTATGTACCTTAAGCCCTAGACCAACACTCAGGGTCAACCCTAAGGTCCAGCAGTCCTGAGGGTGACACATCTTGAGATCCCCCATAATGACCCCACCAACTAAGTGCTGGAGGTTAGGACCAATAAGTGGAATTTTAAGTTGAGTAGAAAAGAGTTTGGAATTTCTAATTATGAGGGTTCCTTTTCTAGTTTTCTAAGAATAGTCAATGGGAAAGTCTTATGGCTAGACCTTAGGCTACTAAAGCGAAAAAATTAAACCTCAATCAAAAGTGAGGTCAACAAATGGATCTCCAATAAGTGTGGTGTGCTGGGCAAGCACACCATGCGTATTGACGTTGACCGACAAAGATCAACAAAACCAATATAAACTCCTAAGTCAACAGACCCAGAAGTAGTGTAGAATAGAGTAACAATTGTTTCCGTCGGAGAGCAATAGATACTCTCTGCTGGGAAAAGCAAAGAGACTCCGCAAACTACCGTCGGGAAAACTAATGATTGAGGCGGGGACTTGATTCCAAATTCAGTGTTTAATTTTTATTTTAACATTGATAAATTCAGAGAATAAGATTGTGTGGGAGGACCGAATCAAGATGGAAGGCACAGAGGCTCACATCCGACACAGAAAGGTAACAACAGTGTAGAAGATCGCAACCATTAAGGATATTATGCCAGAAAGAAAGAACTATACCAGTTTGAGTTACCAATGGGCAGTTATATTCGAACTGACATGTGATAGGGAGAATGTATATGTCATGTTAGGAAGGAAAACACTGGAACTCACATCTAACCCAAGAGGTGAGGAAGAAAATATCTGCTACATTGAGGAGGAAAGCGCTGTGACTCACATCCAACTCAAGCGGTAGCGGAAAAATATATCGATCACGTTAAGAAGGAAAGCACTGGGACTCACATCCAACCTAAGAGGTGATGAGGAAAATATCTGTTACATTAAGGAGGAAAGTGCTATGAGTCACATCCAACTCAAGTGGTAGCGGAAAAATATATCGATCACATTAGGAAGGAAAGAACTGAGACTCACATCCAACCTAAGAGGTGACGGAGAAAATATCTGCTACATTGAGGTGGAAAGCACTGTGACTCACATCCAACTCAAGCCATAGCGGGAAAACATATTGATCACGTTAGGAAGGAAAGCACTGTGACTCCCATCCAACCTAATAAGTGACGAGGAAAATATCTGCTACGTTGAGGAGGAAAGCTCCGAGACTCACATCCAACTTAAGTGGTAGCGGAAAAATATATCGATCACTTTAGTAAGGAAAGCAATGGGACTCACATCCAACCTAAGAGGTGACCAGAAAAACATCTGCTACATTGAGGAGGAAAGCGTTGTGACTCGCATCCAACAAAAGCGATAGCGAGAAAACATATCAATCATGTTAAGAAGGAAAGCGCTGTCACTCACATCCAACCTAAGAGGTGACGAGGAAAATATCTGCTACATTGAGGAGGAAAGCATTGTGACTCACATCCAACTCAAGCGGTAGCGGGAAAATTTATCGATCACATTTGGAAGGAAAGCTCTGGGACTCACATCCAACCTAAGAGGTGACAAAAAATATCTACGTTGAGGAGTCAAGCGTTGTGACTCACATCCAACTCAAGCGGTAGCGGGAAAATATATCGATCACGTTAGGTAGGAAAGTGTTGTAACTCACATCCAACCTAAGAGGTGACAAGGAAAATATCTGCTACATTGAGGAGGAAAACACTGTGACTCACATCCAACTCAAGCGGTAGCAGGAAAATATATCGATCAAGTTAGGAAGGAAAGTGCTAGGAGACACATCCAACTTAGGAGGTGATGAGGAAAATATCTGCTACGTTGAGGAGGAAAGCCCTGTGACTCACATCCAACTCAAGTGGTAGCGAGAAAATATATCGATCACGTTAGGAAGGAAAGTGATGGGACTCACATCCAACCTAAGAGGTGATGAGGAAAATATCTGCTACATTGAGGAGGAAAGCTCTAGGACTCACATCCAACTCAAGTGGTAGCGGAAAAATATATCGATTATGTTAGGATGGAAAGCGTTGGGACTCACATCCAACCTAAGAGGTGACGAGGAAAATATCTACTACGTTGAGGTGGAAAGCGTTGTGACTCACATCCAACTTAAGAGGTAGAGGAGAAATATATCGATCACATTAGGAAGGAAAGTGCTGGGACTCACATCCAACCTAAGAGGTGAAGAGAGTGCAGAGGGTGGCAACCATTAAGGACATTATGCCAGGAAGAAAGGGAGACTATACCAGTTTGAGCTATCGTTAGAGAGATTACGTCCAAACTGGATCTAGCCAAAAGGTGTCACGAGGTTTGATTGAGTGCTAAGAAGGGAACAAGGATCTAAAGACCTGCCCTGACTGCAAGGAGTGGTGAGGAGTGTGACACTCCATAGGGAATGTGAAGAATTTCTGGAGATTTTGTGCAGAATGTGTAATCCCATGGGGATGTGAAGAAAATTAATGCAGATAAAGATGGTTGTGCTACGCGCACTAAGAGTTAGAAACTCTCAAACCGAGAGAATCCACTCAATAGATTCATTTTCTTTTTTTTGTTGTTTTTATCACATTTAATTTTTCAAAATATGTCTTTAAAATTTTAACTTTACTTGGTTGATTTTTAAAAGAAATTTTATTTGTTGTTTCGTTCTTCGTTCTTTGAAATTTTGAACCAAAGCATGGTTCGTGGCTTCCATCCATTGCACAAAAAGAAAATTGACAAAAAGTCACATTTCTGAGAGAAATTTTCATTAATATGCTCTAATCAAAATGGCACAGATCAAACATAGGATAATGCCTCAAAAATGTACAATATATAGTCTATATGAAAGTACATCCAAAACATACATGCCATGTATGCATCGTAGGCTGAGTATGTTTGATCCATATCATGTTGCTGTAGAAAAAGTGATCCCTCTGAACAGTATCAGGTATGACAAGCTCCTGATCGAGCAGACCTTCTAAGTCATGCTCCAGGACAAGAGTTCCCTTCGTATATACTTAGAGGTACAATCCTCTCATAGCTTGTACGGTAGTAATTCTTCTAGGTCTGGGTCTGGCTGAAATCCTTATGGTGCTTTGCTGTTGTCCATCCTATGGAAGGTTACGGACACCCTACGATGTTGCACCCCTGGGATGCAGTGCTTGGCGACATCTGCCCCATTTCCTTTCAGTACCAAAACTGAACCAACTGGCAGCGAAATCTATACATCTCCTCTAAACTCACTAGGGCCGACAATGACAATTTCTTTTCAAAATAATATATTTCTTTTGCTCATGAATGAGACCGTGCAGAAGGGCCTCACAAAATCGTGCTTATTTTATAGTACTCCATTGTGCTAGGAGTAGGCAACTGTCACGGGCATTCCTCCATCTGGACATTGGTAGGAACCCGAACTGGCGCTGGCTTATCTGGAACATGTGATTCAGCATTTAAAGGGATGTACGACTCTGTACTTCATGATATATACTCTTCTGTCCCCAGTGGGACGTATGGCTCCTCCATCATAAAATCTGCGGTCTGAGACCTGTCGGTGGTGGGGGTATACTCCTCCAATGTACTGTAGTACTGTAGATGTGGGACATTGTAGTCCGGGCATTCTACAAATGCCCCTTTGGCTGATGTCCCTGTAGGTATCTTGGCATTGCACGTCGGGCAAGCCGTGTATAAGGCATCTGAAGCTGAAAGTGTCTATGGCTCTGTGATGAACCCTGGTTCTTCATCTATGGCGGGTAGGCTGGAAGAAGTCTCTTTCATGTCTGGATCATAGATATTCCCCTCCAGAATAGGGGTGAGTAAGTTTTTTTATTCCTTATGACGTCTATGTTCTTCCCGTAGAAAAGCCTCTATTTTCTGCGGCGGGCATTTCTGCGCTGAGTCCTGCGAAGCGAAGCGTCTGACAGTCGTTCATTATTGGTGGATACCAAGCCTCCGGCTGGTGTAGCTATCATGAATGGTAGAGGGTTGGGCCCCTCCCTCAGGTCCTGCTCTATCATCATGTTCTTTCCTTTATGTGATGTATTGTCTTTGGCGGCCACCCTCAGTAGAGATGGAAATCCCTTCTTTTCTTGGCAGCTGACTACATTCATCAAATGACCTTCGTAGTCCATATCCACTTGTTTAAAGTCCATGTTGAAGTCTATGGTGCCACCCTGTGGTGCCATTTCCTCATTCAGAGCAAGGCTCCAGCCATCTTTGAAAGCGAAGATTAGCCTCTGTCTTGACATTTTTCTGTAGACGACTGGAAAAATGTCAGTGGGCTGAAACTTAACATGAATGAGAACAAAATAAAGTATTTATTAAAGAAAATTTTAGTTTATTTTGGTGAAGAAAAATGTTTATTTTATGTATGAATTTTGTTTAACTTAGTGGAATATTAAGTTCAAAGGTAGAAAGGAGAAATTTTGTAGTTTAAAATTTTTCTCAAAATTTTCATTATATTGAGGTTAGTTATAAAATTTGGACCCAGTCATAGACATTTGGTCACATAGATAACCCTTAAACAATCAAAGTTTCAAAGCAAGCGAAGGCAAGCGACATTAGGTTGCGTAATAGGTTTTCAAGTATCGTCCATTTATTGGTAACATGGGTCTTTCGCCCTTGAAGTCCACTAACTGGTAGACTCCTCCTGCATAGGCCTTTTCAACGACAAATGATCCCTCCCAAGTTGGCTCAAAATTTTCACTTATTTTATAGTGTGCAAGAATAGGCCTTTTAAGCTCAAGTACGAGGTCACCAACTTTGAATGTCCTTGGGCAGACAAATTTGTCATGGGCTTGTACCATCTTTGCTTGGTAAAGCTCGAAGTGTTGTTGTGCTTCTAGTCATTTTCCATCAAGACTTTCCAGTTCTTCAAGTCTGAGTTTTGCATTCCTCCATCTGGACAATAACAACTCTAAGAGACGGTGTCTGGATTTCTAGCAGTAGCACGACCTCGGACCCGTACACGAGCATATAGGGTGTAAACTGAGTAGGAGTTTTGAAAGTCATCCGGTAGACCCACAAGGATTCTAATAGTTTGTTGTGCCAATCCGTTTTGTTTTTATCCAGTGTTTTATTCAAAATATGTACCAATGTATGGTTGATGGCTTCGGCCAGACCATTTACTCTGAGATAGTAAATCATAAATTATCTCCAATCTACCCTGTGTCTTTTGACAAAACTATTGATTTTAATGCTTTTGAAAGCTGTCCCATTGTCAAAAATTATTCTTTACGGTACTTCAAAACGGTAGATAATTTAGCTTTTGAGGAATTGAAGGATGTGTTGTGTTGTACTGCCTCTGCCCATTTGGAGAAGTATCTGTAGCGACAAGTATAAACCTGTGTCCTTTGGAAGATGGAGGGTCTATTAGACCTATTATGTTTGTGCCCCAACACTCGAATGGTCACGAGGCAACAGTTGGGTGTAGCACATTTGGAGGCTGATGTAAGACCACCCCATGCACTTGGGCATTGGTGACATTTTTTAGCTGTATCCATCTAATCGGACATCATTGCTGGCCAATAATATCTGTGTCTTTTGATCTTCATTTTCATTTTTGGCTCCGACTAATGAGCGCCACACAGTCCAGCATGTACTTCTTTGACAATGTTGTGTGCTTCGGCTTTGTTCAAACACCATAGCTACATCTGGTCAAATCAACTTCTGTAGCGAACATTTCCCACCAGGGCGTAAGACATGACCCTTCTTGTGATATGATGTGCTTCAGACTTGTCTTCTGACAGCTTTTCAGTATGCAAATATTCTATTAATGGATAGCGCCAATCTTCTTTGATGTTTGCAACTATATTTATTGCTTCTTCTTTTACGAGCTTGTGTAAAGTTTCGAGGTCAATTTTATACAAGACATATCTTCCTTGTATTGTGATTTCAATGGAATCTTTTAGGGGACACGCCAGCTCCTTAGCGAGTTTTGCTAGAGCATCAACATGAGCATTATCTCCTCTAGGAATCTGGTAGAAAGTCACATCGAGGATCTGCTCCAGCAGCTTCATTGTATACTGATGGTATTCTGCTAATCTTGGTTTTAAAATTCTGTATTGTCCGGCGACTTGTTGGATGACGAGTTGAGAGTCGCCATAAATGGCAATGTTCATTATATTCATTGAGATTGCCACTTCCAACCTGGTGATTAAAGCTTCATATTCTACTTCATTGTTGGTGCACGGCTCTTTCAGGTGGTATGAGAACCTCAACATACTTTTATCTGGCGTGATAAAGATCAAACTGATTCCTGCTTTGCCTGGTATAACTGTGCCTGATCCTTTGTCTTTTCTGGCTGACGTAGCACCGTCGAAGTACCTCTCCCAGTGTTGAGCACTACAGAAATCCATCTATAGTATTTGTTCATCTAGTAACTCTTCATTGAGAGAGGACCCAGCTAGTAGTGGGTGTGTAGCGAGAAAGTCACTAGTATGTGTCCCTTGATAGCACGGAGGGGAACAAAAGTTAAATTAAATTGCAATAAGATCATTGACCATCTTGCTAAACAACCAGAGAGTGTTGGTCGGGTCATCAGATATTGCAACAGATTAACTTTCGAGATTAGAGTAATCTTATGGGAATGCATGTAATGTTCAAGCTTTTGAGAGGCGAAAGTTAATGCCAGACAATTCTTCTCAATAGGTGGATACCTTATCTCTGTAGGTATTAGGCAAAAACTCAAGTAGTAGAGTGCATTTTCCTTACCCTCATCATTGACTTGGGCTAAGAGGACTCCAAGAGAGTCTTCTAAGGTTGCGGTATAAAGTATCAACGGTTTCCTTGGAATAGGGGCTGCCAAAACAGAAGGTGTCATTAGATATTATTTAACATCCTTAAAGGCCCACTCACATTTGTCTTCCCAAAAAAATTTGGCATCCTTTTTAATTAATGCCGAGAAAGGCTGAAACCTACCTTAGAGATTAGAAATAAAGCATCTCAGATATGCAAACTTCCTCTGGAAGGAACGTAGTTGTTTCAAGGTTTTAGGAGAAGGCATTTCCAAGATAGCTTTAATTTTATCTGGGTCGATCTCAATTCCCCAATGATGGACAACGAATCCCAGAAATTTCTCGGAAGTAACACCGAAGGCACACTTAAGGGATTCATTTTAAGGTCATATCGTCGTAATCGTTCAAACACGATCATCAAATCATACAAATGGTTTATTTTTTGTTTACTTTTGATGACCAAATAATCCACGTAGCATTCTACTTGGTTATGGATGAGGTTGTCGAAAATCTTCATCATTGCGCATTGATATGTTGCTCCGGCGTTCTTTAGGCCGAACGACATCGCTGTGTAACAGAAAATTCCAATCAGTGTTCTGAAGGCTGTAAGTGCTGCATCCTCGAGAGCCATTTTGATTTGGTTGTATCCTGATGATCCATCCATGAATGAGAAAATTTCGTGTGTTGAAGCATATCACAATCATTTCTGGAATTGGTAGTGGAAACTCTTCATTTGGACATGCTTTGTTCAAATCCCTGAAGTCGACACAAACACGGATCTGTCCATTTTTCTTCTTAACAGGTTGTCGGCGCTATTTCTGGGGTTTGTGGGAGTTGCCCGTAAGAAGTTGTCGGTCACCTGAATCAAAATCTCGTCGCCCGCTTCAAAAGGACGTTGAAGTTTAGAAAAGTGTGAAATCAAACTGAGCCCATATTTTTCATAGTTTAAATGAAAGAGCACTATACCCCAAACCCTGTATCTATCCCGAAGGATAAACACAAGACTTAAGGATGAGGCTCAGTCAAATAAACTAAGGAATATATGACATCCGTTAGGTCTGCGAAACCTTTATATTTGCCAAAAAATTCCTCTATTTAATATAAAGATTTAAATAGGGTTTATATTAAACTGGGTTTGGACATGCTTCCTATAAGGGCAAGCCCCTATAGTTGATTACATCTTAAATGACCAAAGTCACCTAAGAAGACTCTCGATAAAAATCAGGAAATATTATCTTCAAGGAGTTTCAAATTGTAGGACTTTTCAATGAGATCGGACGTAGAGGTGTGAAAGGGGATTGATTCAAATTCGGAACATTTTATTGTAGATTCCAAAGGAGGAAGAACTAGGGAATGTCATGGATCTAGAGAAGAACCCTGGTGCTCTCCCAAGCTATCCTAATGTTTGGCTTCAGTTTTGAGGAGAAATATTTAGGTGTTTCATCCTGCCAATTTTATTTATTAGGGCTTACATTCGTGTGAAACGATCACACAAATAGCCTGGAAGATGTGAGGATTTAGGTCGTGATAAACGATAACCTCAGAATCCTAAGACGAGTTAGGGCTTATATTTTATAGTAGGGTGAGGATTTACGTTGGGTAAGCAAGCAACCTCGAAGTCCTATGGCTTTGTTGTTTAGGTCTAAGGAAGGAAGATTGGTTTAGCTGGGGAAGACAGGTTTTGCTGTTGAAGATGGTCGTGCTGCCTACCATGCTAGCTCCAGGCTCCTTGCTGCGAAGAGTTTGAGCCATCTAGTGTGTCAAGTTATAATGTCAAATTAGGTGGCCCTATGGTTAAAGTTCTTTAAATTTTATGAGGGTATATTAAAGTTGATTAGAGCGACACCAGTTTGGATTCAACGGTTCCCTCGTTCCGGTATCACTATTTTCTATTGGATTCACTTAGTCCAAATGAACTTACCAAATCCCTCGTTCCGGCATCACTATTTTCTATTGGATTCACTTAGTCCAAATGAACTTATCAAACGCATCTTTAAATTTTATGAGGTCATATTAAAGTTGATTAGAGCGACACCAGTTAGGATCCTACGGCTCCCTCGTTCCGGTATCACTATTTTCTATTGGATTCACTTAGTCCAAATGAACTTACTAAACCCTCGTTCCGGCACCATTTTCTATTGGATTCACTTAGTCCAAATGAACTTACTAAACTCAATTTAATGAATTCCATAATTTTTTTTAAACACTGGGAAGCCTCGTTAGCAACCGTATGTTACCTCCTCCGAGGGATTCCCGATTATCCAGTAGAGATGTCTTAATTTAGTTGAAGTTGTAGTTTTGTGTGGTGTTTGTGATTAAATTTTAAGTTGTTTTATTTTTTGAATGTTGTGGGGGTGAATTTTATCTTAGTTGATTTTAGTTTTGGTTTTGGTTATGATTTTGGTTTTGTGGCTATCCTAATAGTTTTAGTTTTCATGCAGGGTGACATCGTTGTTTTACATGCAAATTTACAGGTACAAAAGTACAGTATGAGAAACACACTATGAAAGTACAAGAAAGGCAACGCTGAAAGCTGTAAAAGTGTACCTGACGAGTCTTCTCGTTCCACTACCTGAATCTTAAAATGCATGTTAAGGCAGTTTATGAAGAGCAGGAAAAGTAACATTTTGGAAGCTTTTCTAACCCTATGTCATATCTTGGCGCGTCCTTAGAAGTTTAATTAAGGATGATGTTGCCAAGCAAAATATATTAAGTTTGGTAGATCTCCGAGGTATCCAACAGATCTATAGAAAGAAGCAGGGTCATGCTACTCTCTCGCTGCTTGGTGGAAAATTCTGAGTTCGTTTAAACTTATTATGTTGCTTAATAATTCATCCTATAATATCATTAATGCTCAGTGAACATTGATGTCTCAATTATCCCAAAGAATATGTTAATTATCATTTATCTATCAATTTGAAGATTATGTGAGTGAATTCCCTTAAAGGGGAAGTTAGTGTAATTTGAACACTTAGCCCAATTTTTAATCTTAATTGGGCTTAGTGGTGCTTCAAGGATGTTTGATTTACTTATGTTTATTTCTCTAATCCTTGTTTAATCAATTTTTGATTTAGCATAAGTCACCACTACGCCCTTAGGACCTAGGTGAGTGTCTTAATTAGTTTAAAAAAGGGTTAAGCTTTAAGTGGTCATGATTCATGATTTGGATTCTATTTGAAAATAAAAATAAGGGTATTAAACTGATTAATTATTGGCTTCAAAAGTCATACCTCTAAGTCCAGGATCATTTAATTTTAATAAACTTCCAAATTTTAATAATTTAGAAATTTATTAACTTAATTAAGAAAGTGAGATTGGTTTCTACCAATTAACCCCTTTGTGTTTCAAACATCAATTGAATTGATTAATTTTAGAGGTTACCCATTTTCCCTCCTTGAATTAAGCCTAAACGTTAATTAAGGCAAGGTTTCCAAAATTACACATTTGCCCCTAAGGCTCTAACACTTCATAATTACAATTAACCCCTTGTGTTTCAAAAATCCAAATAAACTGATTAAGATCAGAGGTTGCCCATTTTCCTCCTTGAATTAAGCCTAAATGTTAATTAAGATAAAATTTCCAAAATTACACATTTGCCCCTAAGGCTCTATCACTTCATAATTTGTCAAATTCAATTCAAATGACTTTAATATTTTTATCCTACCTCACATATGGGTCAATTAAGACATCAGAGAGAAAATAAACTTTGAAATTTTTATCCTACCTCATTCATGGGTCAATTAAGACATCAGAGGAGAAAATGTGATTTCTCAATGAAATTTTTATCCTACCTCATTCATGGGTTAATTGAGACATCAGAGGAGAAAATGTATTTCAAAATTTAATTTATTTTATATAATTATTTTCATGCAAAAATAGGATTTTTCAAAGAAATTTCCTAACTTGACCAAGGTAACTTATAATCCCATGAATTTTTTACTGGAGGTAGACCTGCACTAGATAAGCCTTTGGATCAAAGTTCATAATTTTTTGAATTCTCTGTGATTTATTATAATTATTTTAATTTTTGGGCTATTTAATAAAAATAAAATATTTTAAAAAGTGAAAATTAAGTTTTGTATTTTTGAAAAATCTCTCTAAGGTTATAGAACTTAGAGGAGCAAATTTCATATATTTTATTTATTTTTCTTTGATTTATTGGAATTATTTTAGTGAAAACTCATTTTTAACTTTTTAAAAATTAATAAGCTTTGAAATTCAATATCTTTATTTATAAAATCAGGAAAAATATTCTAATTGTTCCTAACTGTTTTTAAGCTTTAAAATTCAATATCTTTATTTAGAAAACCAGAAAAAATATTCTAATTGTTCCTAAGTGATTAAAAATTCAACATCTTTATTTAGAAAATCAGGAAAAATATTCTAATTGTTCCTAAGTGATTAGGGAGCAATTTAGAACAAACATGAGTTTTATTTATTTTTATTATTTTTATGAATTAGGAAGCAATTTAGAACATTTCCATGAGTTTTATTATTTTTGTGATTTTTATGAATTTTAAATTATTAAATATTTCAAAATAGGCTAAAAATCAAGTTTTTATTTTAAATATCATTTTATTTTTAGAAAATACCCCTAATCATAGAGAACTCAAAAAACTAAATTTCATAATTTTTTTAGTTGTATTTTGATTTTTTTAAAAATCATTTAAATGCCAAAAGTGGTATTTATTTTTAAAAATCAACTTAGGTTATCAAATGAACTCAAAATATTTTAAAATTTTTATGATGGGTTTTCTGGATCATAAATCTTAGTGGAGATAAAAAATCAAATCATTTAAATGTTTATATTTTCTAAAATTAATTATCTTAGTGATTTAGTGTTCGTAAATTTTTAGGGCATTTTAAATGACTTGAGCCATGAAATTAATTCTAAAAGCTTCTCTAGTCATGGTGGATCTTGCAAAATTTTCTTAGAATTTTCTAATCAATAAAATAATTTCCATGATTATTTTATGGAAATAATGTGCAAAAACTTGAAAAATATGAATCTCTGTATAGGAACATCCTCTCACTTTGGAACAATTAGAGAATGTTTCCCTTGATAGAGACTACAACATGCCATAAATTCAAGCCAAAGTGATGTGTCAATATGCATGGAGAATCAAATGATTCCAATTAGTGTTTAATTAGTTAAAAATATTTTTTGCATCAAATGCACTTGAAATTTCTTCCATATTGTTCTCCTCTCTTCACTGAGCAAGAGGTATTTTTATTTTATTTTTGTGATTTTTCTACACAAAGTTATGTATTTTTGATGTTTTGGGGATTAAATAAATAAGAAAAGGCCCCTATTTTCCTACTTATCCATGTCAACCTCGTACAGATTGAATAGGCCACGTGCCGCTGTGTGATTGGCGCCGCTAGCCAGCTCATTCTCTCTCATGTCGGACCGCGGTCTGTCCGACGCGATCAGGGCCACCCAATCAACACACGCTCGATTTGACGGTCACGGATCATCATCTCAAATGAACTGGACCCGAAAGCCGTCCATTTCAAAATGCTAATATTTCACTAGTTTCTTAACGAAATTGAGTGAATATGTTTTTTAAAATGCTCGTATTGATTAGTAGAACACATCCATACGGTTGATAAACCCTTAAATTGACTTTATATTCATGAATAATTAAAATAAGCTAGGTTTAGGGTTAACTTTGAATACCTTGGTCCAAGCTCGATTTGACGGTCACGGGTCATCGTCCCAAATGAACTGGACCCGAAAGTCGTCCATTTCAAAACGCTAATATCTCACTAGATTCTTAACGAAATTGAGTGAATATTTTTTTTAAAATGCTCGTATTGATTAGTAGAACACATCCATACGGTTGATAAACCCTTAAATTGACTTTATATTCATGAATAATTAAAAGAAGCTCGATTTAGGGTTAACTTTGAATACCTTGGTCCAAGAGGGGTAGCCTCGATTGGATGCTTGTAGAAGTTTTATGTGGGTGCCAGAAGCCTAGGGATGGAGCCTCTGGTCATGGTGAGATGCCTAGACCCAAATTCGATCAAGGCCGATTTGGGGGTTTGGTCGAAGTCCACCTTTGGGTGGTCGGATGATGGGGCTTTTATGGAGGATCTTCTTCTCTTGATGTTGGGATGGTGTTGGGTGCAATTAATTTGAATTTGGTGGAGGTTTGGAGGATGTCTTATTTCGGCCTTGAAATTGAGCTCCAAAACTCAACTGTAGACAATGGATTTGAGTGGCTAAGGAAGGTTTAGTTAAGCTCAAGAGGTCTCCAGGAAGCTCTTGGAGAAATTTTACAGAGTCTTCCCAAAGAATTTCAAGCTCTCTCTTTTTGTACATGGAGGGGGATTTTAAATAAAATGGCCTAGGCTGGCTGCCAGGGCCAATTGAGGGGTGCATTTGGTTGCTTATGTGGAGGGTAGAGAAGCTCTATTAGGCAGTTGGGCTGGTTTGGCCTTCGGGTTTGAATTGGGTGAAAATCCCATGTCTTAGCCATAGTTTTGGCCATTTTCCAGCCACCAAGGTGGCTATCTAGCCAGGTATTTGTCATCTCTTGGCTCAGGGAAGTCAGGGGTGGCTAATGATGATTATCTCCTAAGGGAAAGTGATGATGTTGGAGATGTTTCAAGTTAGATCCAAAAATGGGTAAAACCCTTTAATTTGGGGATCCATTGGTCCATAGCTTGTCATGGTGCATTTAGGAGGGTTTAGCCTGGTCTTTTGGAAGGTTTTGGTGGCTGTGAAATCATTACTTTGGTGGCTTAGACATGGTTAAGTTAATTTTTGGTGAAAGGGTCAATTGAGTGCAAATGACCAAACT
The DNA here is from genome assembly GCA_002079205.1 of Phalaenopsis hybrid cultivar. Lineage (NCBI taxonomy): Eukaryota > Viridiplantae > Streptophyta > Magnoliopsida > Asparagales > Orchidaceae > Phalaenopsis > Phalaenopsis hybrid cultivar. The sequence goes on along the minus strand of JXCR01119754.1, from coordinate 74,514 downwards.
TGGGTTTGGGCTAGGTTAACCATGTCCATTGCCCCAATTGATTGATCAAAATTGTGTATATGATTGTTATGAATAGTTTTAGTGAAGTTTTTAAGTGATTTTGAGTTCAATTGGTAGGTTGATTTGAAGGATTTTTTAAATTTGGTCAATTTGGGCATGTTGGGTTAGACATGGGTCTAGGTTGGGTTAGCCTTGGGCTAAGTCCATATTTTTTGTTGTAAATGGTCACTAGTGACCCTATGAAGAGTCTCAAACGTGAATTGGATGCCAATTTGGGGGTTAATGCAAACAATTGGGTGAAATTTGGGGATTTAGCCAAATTGGGGCTAAATTTGGGGCTTTTGGACTTAAGTTGAAATCAAATGAAATTGAAGTCTCACCAAGGCAAATTGAATGTCAATTTTGATTTATGGGGATGTTATGAAGATTTTTAAACACAAATTGTGGCCAATTGAGTGAGCTATGGGTTTAATTTGGTGAGATTATGTCATATGGTCAAAATTGGGGTTTTGACCTAAATCAAAATTGGGCTCAAATCATGGGCCAATTAAGCTTTTATTTCATTTATTTTGGCAATATCAAAAGTTACATTGAGTTTAGGATTGGAATTAGGGTCAATTGAGAACAAATTGATGAACATTTTAGTTGAATTTGAGGAAATTTGGGCCCTTAAAGGAAAATTTGGGGGTTTTGGTTAAAGATGGTAAAATTGGCCAAATTGGGTCATGTGGTAGTTGAGAGAAATGAAATTTGGAATATTTAAGATTTATTGGGAACTTTTGGGAATTTTTGGAATTTTTGGAATTTTGGGCTATGGAGGGGGTATTTTGGTAATTTGGCCATCTTTGGAGATTTTGGGTGATTTTGGATAATTTGGAAGTTTTTCAAAAGGTTTGAAATGAATTTTGATCAAATTTGGGTATTTTGGGTAAACTTGGGAGTTTTGAAAAATTTTGGTTTCCAATAGTGTCTAGGTAATTTGGGGGTGTTTAAGGGCAAAAAACCAAGATGGGTATTTTTGGTAGGATGGCGCAGCTTGGTAGAGTTGGAGTGTCAACCACCATCAATAAGCCATGGAACAATGGATATTTTGGGTTCTCTATGTATTGGTCTTAGTTAAACAATACCCCTAGGGCTAGTAGGTTTAGGGTACCATCTACATAAGTGTCCAAAAGATCAAAGGATCTAGGCTAGAAATTTGAGTTCAGGGTTGTGAGTGATTGTGGGTGCAGATAAGTGTAGTGAGTGCTCTAGCTCCAGACCAACACCCAAGGTCAACCCTAAGGTCCAGCAATCCTAAGGGTGACTCATCTTGTGTTTCCCCCAAAATGACCCCACCTACTAAGTATTTAGAGGTTGAGAGCAACATGTGGAATTTCAACTTGAGTGGAGAAGAGTTTGGAATTTCTAGTGGTGAGGATTCCTCGTCTAGTTTTCTAGGAATAATCAACATGACCAATATGTGGAACTTCAAGTTGAGTAGAGAAGAGTTTGAAATTTCTAGTGGTGAGGGTTCCAGATCTAGTTTTCTAAGAATAGGCAATAAGAAGTTTGGAATTTCTAATGGTGAGGGTTCCATGTCTAGTTTTCTAAGAATAGTCAATAGAAAATTGTAGAATTTCTAATGGTGAGAGTTCCTTGTCTAGTTTTCTAAGAATAGTCAATAAGAAAATAAGTGTAGAGTTTCTGATGGTGAGGGTTCCTTGTTTAGTTTTCTAAGAATAGTCAATAGAAAAGTCAATGGCTAGACCCTAGGCTACTAAAGAGGAAAAACTAAACCTCAACCAAAAATGAGGTCAACACAGGTACAATGTTAGCTAACCATATGGGGTATTGTTCTTCTTTTAAAAGGTTGGCATTTATTAATTTCTTCACCTCGGCGATGACTTGTTGTTCTATTTTGAGGCGCATTCTCCTGAGAGCTTGTTTTACTGGGGTTATATTCTTATCCACCCCGAGTTTATGAACTGCAACCTCTGCTGACAATCCTGACATTTCATCATAGCTCCATGCTAAGCAATCTTTGAATTCTGTTAATAGTTTGATTAATTTTGAAGATTCTTCGTCATTAAGTAGAGAAATTATAAATATAGGTCGAGGTTGTTCTTCATCCCCGAGGTTAATCTCTTTCATTTCATCAACGATAGATTTAATTTCCTTCTCAAATTCTAGCGGAGCATCTTTTATTAGTTGATCAATTGAGTCATCCTCTATATCGAGGCAATCCTCTTCTGACTCACCAGTAACAACCATGCAAAATTCAGAATCATTGACTGGTCCGACTGTACCGAATCCGAGACCCTCTTTAGAGTTGGGAGTTCGACTTTTAACATTCGATAATTTTTCAAAAAGTTGAAATTTATCTTTTGGTATTTGTTTTAGTAATTTTTTTTGTTGAATTATCTTTTGAAGACAAGGCAAAAAGTAACCAAAAGGTAATTCCATTAATTCATTAGGGTCATCATCTAAATTTACATGTTTTTCAAGCTCAATAGAGGTAGAAGCACGGTAAAATTTGATCAGCTTTGAACCAACACTATGGACTTTCTTGACCTCTAAACTCTCGACCTTTTGAGGGATAATTGGAGTAAGGATCAAAGCATTCACATAGTGGATTATCCGATCATACATTGTTTCATATTCCTTCTTCTCTGTATCTCCTAAGGATATCTCGTACAAAGGTTTCTTCTGTTTTGTCATCCTTATTTTGTCTCCAGAACCGTCTTCATTACGAATGTTGATTGTTGGCCTAGTCCGTTCAACGATTAAGTTGATTCTTCCTCGTCCACATCCCGTCCTCGACCTCGGGTGTGTGAACTAAAAGAACCTCCACCAACTCATTGTAAGGGAGTGGTGGAAGATCATTGAAGCAGAGTTGAATGGCTTCCTCTTAGTAATTTTTCTGAATCTTCATTTTTATTTGTAACAATTTCATGAGAGAAGACAGTTTTCTTTGGAGGCACGTAGTAGGCAGCATCTTAATGGATACCAACTTCATGCACTGAAAATGTTTGTAAGTCTCCTTTGAAGCACTTTTCTTGACCATCTTTGCAGTACTTGATTCATTGGTGTAAGGATGATGGAAACATGTTGTGCTCATGAATCCATGATCGACCTAGTAGAGCATTAATAGATGTCTCAGCGTCGATGATATGAAATTTAGCGGTTGTCAAGAGTTCTCCAACCTTCATAAGTAAGCAGTTGTCGGTGAACAAAAATAAAATCCCGTCGTCCTCTTGTTGACCTCACTTTTGGTTGAGGTCTAGAAAACTTCTTTAGTAGCCTAGGTCTAGCCATAGGACTTTCCTATTGACTAGTATTAGAAAACTAGAAAAGGTACCCTCACCATTAGAAACTCAAAACTCTTCTCTTTACTAAACTTTAAGTTCCACATATTGATCTTAACCTCTAGCAATTAATAGGTAAGATCATTATGAGAGAATTCAAGAGGAGTTCCTATAAAACTACTTGGCCTTAGGATTGACCCTGGGTGTTGGTTTAGAGTTAAGCTACACAATATCCTCACAATATCCTAACTAAAATCAATACATAAGAACCCAAAATGGAGATTTTATTGATCCATGGTTCATTTAGAATGGATATGTATCCAATTCTATTTGAAATACTCATCTTGGGTCTTTTGCCCCAGACACCCCTAAATTACCTTGATATCTTAGGAGCTATAAATTTGGCCAAAATTTCCAAAATCCCCAAATTCATCCAAAATATCCAAATTTGTTCAAAAAATCATTTCAAAACTTTTTTTAAAAACCTAATTTACCCAA